>CAJHQP010000561.1:0-175819 GCA_905132765.1 Moricandia arvensis | reverse complement strand
AAACTTACAAACACGTTAGTGCGGTCTAGTGGCGAAAGAACGTGGTCCCTAACTTCTGGGAGTTTTTTTTTCATTAAGAATGGCATTTGTGTAAATTTTCATCTTCTTCGACATTTTTTAGGGTTTTCTGCAACATTACAATGGCTGCCGCAGTAACGAAACTGATCATTTTCGCCTTTCTCCTTGCTGTTATTGTCATAAAAGTTATAGATTTGCCATAAAACATCGGATTTAACACTTTTTTTTTGTTAAAATGTGGTGCATATAAATTAAATGTGGCAAGAGTTTGTTACAACATATACTCTAGTTAAAATATTAAACTCCATGATAGGAATCAAACAGTGAGAACTGTTGTTACTCATACTTTAACACTTTAAAACCCAAAAGTGAGTTTTTCTTATATATTTGTTTTTTCACCGCATGAGTTGAATTTGCCACGGTGAACCACCGTGGGGCATATAGTTGACGCGTAATCAATGGGTAAATCCTGGAAAATTGAGTGTTCATAAAAAAATCAAAAGTAATAATCGAACTGATTTCTGGATGAAAATCGGTTTTATACCCTTGTTACTGATAAAAAAAACGTGGTTAGTGATTTAATTAAAGTATAACCTGTGATGCAGAGAAATAAAAGAACGTGAATAATATTAGATGCAGTTATACAAAAATCAGTTTAAGAAAAAAGTTGGTCCAATGGCATTGGAAGTAATATTCCATGTAAAGGTAGGGGTAATTATTAAGGATGATTATGTTTTAATAAATTAGACTAGATTCTGATCCGCGCGATTGCGCGAAAATAGTTATAATTTTTTTTAAACTAAAAGTTTATCATTGATGATATTTTATAAACTTGAGTTCGAGTCCAGATTATATTTATTGATTTATTGGTTTGGTTTTGGTTCAGTTATGCGGTTCATAAAAAATATATTAATAGTTGGTTATTATAAATTGGGATTTGATTTAAGTTTTGTTATTTGGTTTGGAACACTTCTTAGAAACTATATTAAATTTTACACAATTTAATTTGAATATCTTTTAATATATTTATCTGTTTATTTGAAATACAAATGAATATTTTTTAAAATTTTAAAATTGTAACAAAATCTTTGAAATATATTTTTATAATATTTTAAAATTTTATTTTCAAAAATTGATTAACTAAAATATTCTAATTAGCATCAAATACAATTAGAGATTGAAATTCAATTTAGTTTTCATTTATAAATAAAAATTAAATATATACGAAATGTTAATTATATTTAATGATAATAAGACTTTAAATCAAATAATTTTCGAAAATACATTTTACACATAGCTTACAAAGATTTTGTTAGAAAGAAATAGTAAGGGAATATTCAGTTCTCTTTCAAATATAAAATAATGATATAATAATTAAATTGTATAGAATAATAATTAACAACCATAAAGTTTATCAAATGAAAAATGAGTTATGTAATGATAAATTTTTGCTTAAAATTTTAATAGCAAAAGGATTAAATAATATCATATAAAAACAAAGAACATAACCATTTTCAAATTTAATCAAATAAACATGAAAAAATAACCAATGTGCGGGTCCAATTTTTAGTGTCTGATTCACATGTTATAGAAAAAAAATAATGATATAGTAAGTTAGTCCATCTCTAAGTAATGAGATTAATCCATGCACTAACCATTTTAGAAAGGTGATATGATATGTTAAGCCACAAATGAATAAAATATGTTTTATTAAAGTCACATATTATAGCAATTATATATTGGTATAGCACTATAGCTATGAAAAGGGTTAATTATATAATAAAAATCATATAGTTGTATAGCTATAATTTACCAATTATAAAATCATATTAAAATTCAAAATCGAAGCAATGCCTATATTTTGATGCACCACAATTAGCGACAATATAACTTTACTTTTGCAGGTTTAAAATGCTAGAATAAATATGAAACAATTAAATACAATGAAATGTGGATAATTTTAAAAGCAAATAAAAGTGGAAAGCTTTACGAATGTATAGTAATTAGGATGAAATTAATTAATGTTGTTAGTCTTTTTTTTTTTCCTCGAACGGTCATTCTATTACTCAAACTTGAGGTGGTCTAGAAATCCAAACCGGAATAGAACAACCCACAAAATAAATAGATCTATGAAAAGAACGAGCATTTCGTGCTAGTGCGTCCGCAGTTCCATTATGACTTCTCGGGATATGGCGTATCTCCAAATCAGGGAAACAAATCAGAAGTGTCTGGATCGCCTCTAGTTCGGATGAAAAGTTCAGCCAATCTTGCGGTTTCGAAATCATTGCTATGATGTCCTTGCAATCCGTGCCAAATCGCTGACAGGAAGAATATTGGAGCATACATTCCATTGCCCATCTAAGAGCCTCTAGCTCCGAATGGAGTGCCGACTCTCGCTTCCTTAAATTTCGCATCCCCATTAGTTCGATTTTCCCATTAATGTTTTTCCAAACCCAGCCGCATCCGCTATACTGATATGTGGTGGTCCAAGAACCATCCACCATACAAATATTTTCCAGACATACGGTCTGTGCTGTCTCGCCTCTACACCCTTGTGGATTTTGAAAAATTGCCTCATTAGCATTAAACCACGCAATGCATTCGCTTTCTGCATATCGAACTAGCTCCAGTGGATCTCTGTCAATGCCCCTGAATAATTTATCATTTCGGGCCTTCCAGATATACCAGATTAACCAAGGAAAGGGATCCTTATGAGGCCCATGTACATCATGCTCATTTTCTGCCAGAAAAGATAATCCATATTGGCATAAATACTTGATAGCGGAAAAAGATTTGGACCAGAGGGCGTCGAAGATAGGGCCCATGCTTGTAAGGCAGGAGGGCACTCAAATATGGCATGGGTAACTGATTCTTCCGGCTCCCCACATCTCGGGCAATAATCATCGCACCTCAGGTTCCTGTAATTTAGATTTTTCGTGACCGCCACATGTCATGTTATCAATTGCCACATAAAATGACGCAATTTTGGAGGCGCCTTGACCTTCCAAGCAAAGGCCTGAAGGTCAGTAATACTGGGCTCGCTAATCCCGCTCTCTACATCCTTCCTCAAAAGCTTCCGGGCTACCCAATAACCTGATTTGACCGTGTACTGGCCATTCTTCGTGTAGCTCCAGCAGAATGAGTCTCTGCGATTCGTCGTACTTAAAGCTAAACTCCTGATAAGGGGAATATCTTCCAGAACAATATGGGTTGATAGTAAATCCATATCCCACTCCTATGTCTCCTGATTAATCAGATCACTAACTCGCATATTCGGATACATGACTAGAGCTGTTGAGGAGGCCGGTCTAGCTGGTAGTGTCGGGATCCAAGGATCCTCCCACACCTTGGTGTCATGTCCCGAGTGAATCTTCTGTCTAATATCTAGTAGTAATAGATCCCGCGCTGCGGAGATACTATTCCAGACATAGGATGGACTGTGAACCGACATGGATCGCAAAGGCGAGCTCATCGGGTGATACCTCCCTCTTAATACCCTAGCCACCAAAGAATCCGGAAACTGGACTAATCGCCACAATTGTTTCGCTAGTAGAGCCAAATTGAATTCATGAATCATTCAAAATCGTAGACCTCCTTCATTTCGTGGTTTGCAGAGTTTTTCCCATTTTGCCCAGTGAACACCTCTTTTAGGTGGGTTCGAACTCCACCAGAACTGTGCAATGGCACTAGCAATCTTGTCACATAACTCCAATGGAAGCAAGAAGGTGGGCATCACATACGTCGGAAGGGCCAATAATATAGATTTGATTAGTACCTCCTTTCCCCCTTTTGATAACCATCGACCTGTCCAACCATTTACTCTGTGCATCAACTTCTCCCTGATAAAAGCGAAGAGCTTACATTTGGAACCACTAATATCTTCAGGTATCCTCAAGTAAGATCCCATCCCTCCCTCTTTTGGAATCCCAAGCTTCTCCTTAATTTGTTGCCGAGTATGAGCACCTATCTTCTTACCAAAAAGCAAGGAAGATTTTTCAAAATTGATACACTGACCAGACGCTTTCCCATATTTCCTAATCTCTTTTATTACTTCCTCACATTCACGGGGCTCCGCCTTACAAAAGAAAAGGCTATCATCAGCAAAAAGAAGGTGAGATACCGAAGGACACGCGCGTGTTACCCGCATCCCTGTTATCTTCCCTTGATTCTCAGTATGATTAAGAAGGCTAACGAGCGCTTCCGTGCATATGATAAAGATAAAAGGAGACAAAGGATCTCCCTGACGAAGGCCTCTTTCTGGGATAATGTTCCCTCTTGGTTGGCCATTCAATAACACTTTGTACTTCACCGTGGTTATGCATAGCATAATCCACTCGATCCAGGTCTCCGAGAACCCCATCTTCTGCATCACCGCTTGAATGAAGGACCATTCCATCTGGTCATACGCCTTGCTCATATCCGTCTTGATAGCCATCCTTTTATTTTGTCCATTTGGTTTAGTTCACAGTGCATGGAACATCTCTTGTGCAATCATGACGTTATCAGAGATTTGTCTTCCAGCTACAAATACCGATTGGGTTTCTGAAATTAAGTCTGGTAGCACTTTTTTTAATCTCTGGCATAGGACTTTAAAGATTATCTTGTAACCAACATTACACAAGCTAATGGGCCTGAATTTGGCCATCTCATTTGGTTTTTCTATCTTAGGAATAAGAATTAATTAATGTTGTTAGTCATAAAAATAGGAGTGTCCATTTATAATATTGTTCTTGAAAGTATATTAAGGGGATTTCAAAAAAGATCTCATATTTCAATTGCATTGATATATATATATATATATATATTCTAGTGAGATATGAATAAGTCCAAAACTTAAATGACAACAATGATAAGTAGATAAAATTAAGACTCTATTTTAATAGATTAGATTTAGAGTAATCATATGTCGTATTGGACTCAGTGGTCATTTACAATTTTTTTTTGTTTTGATAGCGTGTACCATTTTTAGTGTGATAAAAACTTCAGTAAAATTCAGCACAAATTCAACTTTTCACAACTTTTTGAAGATAAAAATTGGGTACATATAGGCTGAAACTTTCTTATTTGTTTGGAAATAGTAATCCTCTGCCCACTTCATATATCTTCTTTTGTTTTATTTTCTTGAAATTTCGACATTCCTTTCAATAATGTCGTTTTTTTTACATTCACGTTGATAAAAAATGAAATGTTCCATCAACTGTCAAAGAAATATAGACCAGTGGATTTCTTTTAGGAGAATGTATTGGAAATGACATTACTAGATTTTGGATTTTACTAAAATTCCCTATTATTCAAATAATAGTTTCTAAAAATCTTCTCAAATTATGAGTTATTGAACATGAGATTTTTTTAACAAAAAGAAAAGAAGATCATGAGATTTATGTAAAATCATTAAAAAACACTTGAAATGTCATGTTATTCAATTAATGATTCATAAAACTATATCAAATTAAATCATGAACCCAAGTAATCTTTTTTAAAAGTCATGAAAAGAATTTTGGGAGATCTTACATCCATTAGTAGTTAAAACCACTAATTTTCATTCAATTATTATTCTGTATATATCAATTGTTCACCTTCATGTTTTTTTGCATTTAGTTTGTTTGTTTCATAGTTTTACGTTTTTAATGGAAAAAGAATCTTAAATATCTAGAGAAAGAGGGGCTAGTTTTGAAACTCTCATCCTATGATCGGCATGTTCCCATGATATTGTCTCACATCTTTCCAATCTAGATTCTTCATCAGCAAGAATCTACTTTTTCTTTTCTGGATCATCATTCTCTGCTGATTCCATCTTCTTTGTACTCACAAATTTTGGAGTAAGAACATTTTTTCAGGCCCGATACGCTGAGATATGCATACATCCTTCTTTTCCATAATGAAAAATCTCTGTTTCTGTCGGATCTCGTCATTTTTCGATCGATCTTGATTCGCGATTTTTCTTAGCTAAAGAACCTTAGATCTGATACCATATTTTGAAAATTTAATATCTTCTTCCTCGCGAGCCTAACAGTTCAATTGATCAACTGACAATACAAACAAGAAAGATCTATCTATTAAACGCAAGAGGCTTTTTTACCCGGTGTTCACCTCCCTTCGTCATTGTGAAGAATGAGCTATACTCTCTGGAGCTAACTAGCTAGCAATCCACTATCTTAGCTCAAGCTTTGATTTACAAGAATCACTCTACTTCGTTTTTTCTCTTGATCTTCTCAAGAACCTAGATCCTTTTACAATTACAGTCACTTATATAAGCTTGGATACGACTTTATACTTAGTCGTATTACAAATCAAATGCATGACCAAACCAGTTAACTATTGGATATGACAAATTGGATATGACATTACGAGATTTTGGATTTTATTAAAATTTCCTATTATTCAACTAATAGTTTCTAAATATCTTCTCAAATTATGAGTTATTGAACATGAGATTTTTTTGAACAAAAAGAAAAGAAGATCATGAGATTTATGTATCATTAAAAATCACTTGAAATATCATGTTATTCAATTAACAATTCATAAAACTATATCAAATTAAATCATGAACCCAAATAATCTTTTGAAAAGAGTCAATGAAAAGAATTTTTGGAGATTTTACATCCATAGGTAGTTGAAAATACTAATTTTCATTCAATTACTATTTTTTATATATCAATTACTTCCATTCATGTTTTTTTTTTGCATTTAGTTTGTGTGTTTCATAGTTTTACAAATTTAATGGAAAAAAAAATCTCAAATATCTAGAGAGGGTGAGGGTCTAGTTTTGTAACTCGTATCCTATTATCAGTATGTTCCCATGATATTGTCTCATTTGATCGTTGATTGCTTGTTAATTCTCTTTCAGACTAATGTGCTTATTTTCTTGATTGTATATAGAGATGTCAAATGTATGTGTTGGGTGCATTTAGGTCTGTCCAAATGGGTTTATTTTTTTGTTGGATGTTTTTGGTTGAAACCCAAATAGTATAATATTTAAATAAAATCATATCCAAATATGATTATGTCTATATTAGCTGTCTATAAAACCTAAACGCCCATATAGTATAAAAATCTATTTTAGATTCTAAATTTCATATATAATATAAATTAAACTTTATTTTTTTTACAAAAAAGAATTTGAACTTCGTGTTTTACAAAAGATACTTAAACTTCATTGTTTATAACAAAATAAATTTAAATTTTTCAAAAGATACTTAAACTTCATTATTTTATGACAAAAGAAACTTTAAATTTTCATTCTTTGTCTTCTTTCTTCCACCTTCCTCTTCTTCAGATCCACCTTCCTTCTCTTTTTTGTCTTTATCTTCTTCTTCGTCAGAATCATCTAACACCAAGTGCACTCATTAGTTACTTTGACAAAACAACAAGCAAGTTACAAAACAACAAGTGACCCGGACTCGAGTAGTCTAGTGGTACTTATGAGCTTCGGCTGGGAGGTCGGCTGTTCGACTCGTGGGCAGGGAGACGTGTCCAAGACCTTAAACGGTACAGACACAGGCTGGCGCCGAGCCTAGGTGGTGGGCCGAAAATCAGTATCTTGTTAATAAAAAAAATGACAAAACAGTACGTTAGGCTGGAAAGTAAAGTTTACGCTAAAGTCAAAAACTGAATGGTCGATGTTTTGTTTTATCATAGTTTTATTTTCTTTTTTTGTATATTAATATATTAATCATTTTCATCGCATTTTTTTCAATGGTGGCAGTTAATCAGTTTGATATGATGAGACATGAGAGTAATGTTAAAAAAAAAAACTGATGTATTTAAGCGAGTTGTTATCTTTTGCAAAAAGAAAGACAAAGATTTTTTTGTTCCATTTATCTCGATAATTTATTAGGGTAAATGATAGGTAAGTAAAAATCCACGTTACATTTTAATACCCGTTAAACCCATAATAATGAAGAACAAGTTAATAAATAAACTTACGTTGATAGAAAATGATTCTACAGGTGCACTAGTAATAAGAAAAGATTCCTACAAAAAAAGAAAGTAATAAGAAAAGATGAATTTGGTGATGAATGTGAACTTTTCCTCTGTGGTAGGATTGAGGAAAAATATGACAAAATCAAATTTGATCAGAAAAATAATACCTAATCTGAACTAAAACTAATTAAATATTTGAGCGGATTCAAAATTTTGATATTTAGAGATGCGGGATTGAACTTAATCCGCACCAAAATATTTTGGATATCCAAATTTATTTAAGTTACATTTATATAATTGAATATATTACCCACTTTTAGATTTAATATTCAAAAAAAATATCTTAAATGTATAAAATATTTTGAAGTTGTCCAAAGTATTGAAAATATATAAATATTCAAAAGTAAATATCTAAAATAGCTAAACAATACTCAAGACACCAAACCGAACCCAAACCGAATCTGAAATAGATTTGAGAAATATAAAATATATATGAATTTTTAAGTTTAAAAAAAAATTAAATGAGTTATCCGAACCCAAACTGAACCTGAACCAAAATTTATAAATACTGAATGAAACTGAATCGTTAACTTCGAAAATCCAAAACTTGAATAGATCCGAACCGAATTTGAATGGGTGGAAAATTTGTAAACATGGAAAAACTACTGTTTTCTACTATGAATTTGCTGTTAATACGAAGATATCCTTATTGTATCAATAAGAAAACCTATTGTAAAAAGATATTCACGATCAGAATGGATTGATTAGCTTTAAGTTGAGGTGAGTTGTAGATGAAAACTAACCTAATAACCGAAGCATTATTAGTAAATTAAACTACAAATGTGTACGTATTTTACATCGTTGCAAACATTGAAATTGATTTTTGTTTTGTTTGTAGAATATATATAAAGCTAATTTATTAGTGGAGATGTATCTCCTATCCCATCCCAACATTGACATGATAATATTTTATAGGGAAGAAAAAGTTAGTGAAGGAATAAATACAGGTGGACAAGTTCGAAAAGCCCAAGTAACACAAGCAAAGCCCAGAAGAAAATAAAAGAAGACAAAAGGGGTTGTGAAGAGGTGTCCCGATGAGAAGTCTTTTGTCTATCTTCCCTCTGTAAACGAGTAAAAGAGAGATCTGGATGACTCCTGAGGATTAGAGAAAGGCTGCCTAAGGTAATATGTTTTTTTTTTTTTTTTTTTTTTTTATAGATTTGACGTTTTGATTCAGTTTAAATTCAAAGAAAAGGAAAAAGAAAAAAAGGAAAGGAAATTTTACAGAGGAAATTTTCCTTTTTTGTTTTCCAGATTCGTTAGCTGCTGTATCTATTTATATCAGATCGAATTATTAGAGACGAGACGACGAGAGATACACCAAAAGATGTTTCAGTTCAAAAGAAGAAGAACATTGAAAAGACATCGCGAAGAGTTTCTCCCAGAGGATGTTGTAGAGCTGATACTTGAGAGACTTCCGGTGAAATCTCTGGTGAGATTCAGGTCTGTGTCCAAGAAGATGAAATCAGTAATCGATTCTCGACGTTTCCAGGAAAGACAACAGTTGATCCATATGTCACGAGGCGGTCCAGATGTCCTCTTCGTGGCCACTAATGTTTATGATGATGATGGTCGTCTCGTCAAAAGAGATGCTGATGCTCGAAGATTTGTGCTTGGATCATCATCATCTGCTTATACGTTCCATGTGCCTACTAATTGGGGTGGCAATTCGGTCTGTCATAGTTCTTGTGACGGTCTATTATGCCTCTACTCTATCTACGACACTAGTGTCTGCGTCCTGATGAATCCTGCCACTCGATGGCAACGAACTTTCCCTCTCTCCAACATTCAAAACCTCGTACTCAACAGGTTGAGGAAACACACCCCAATTCCTAAGCTTGGTTTCGGTAAAGACAAACTCACCGGCACTTACAAGCCTGTTTTTCTAACCAACTCATCCGATTTTGGCCTAGACAATGTCACCACTTGCGAAGTTTTTGATTTCACCACTCAACTCTGGAGGTACGTTCACCCTGCTTCTCCCTTTACCACTAATCCTCACACCGATCCCGTTTATTTAGATGGCTCCCTTTACTGGCTCACCGATTGTAAAGAAGACCCCAAGGTTTTGTCCTTTGATCTTCACACTGAAACTTTTCATGTTGTCTGTAATGCTCCCTTTGCCCATGTTCTTGACCCTTGGTCCGTCACCATCTGCATCCTCGACAATCGCCTTTGCCTTTCCAAGAAAGACTGGCCTACCCAAGACGTATGGTCCTTCCAATATTCCAACAAGACTTGGAAGAAAATGTGTTCCATTGATCTCACCCAAACTTTTTCTTGGCTTGGGGAACCCGAGTGGTCTCTGGAACCTATTGCAATTCTGGACAAGCACAAGTTGCTACTTCAAGGTCGTGATTACCGTGGCGCCTTCTTCATACTTGATCTCCTTACCAACTCTTATCATTTACTCTTCAAGCCTTCCTATTCCCCTATTTCTGTTTGTTATTCGCAATCTTTGTTTTCCGCTTAATTTTATTGTCTTTGTAATTTCATATTTTAAAGACTTTTAACGCGTGCAAGCATATCCTCTTTCATGTCCAATATCTTGTGCTTTAGGTACATTATTAGATTTTGTATCCTTTACAAGTTACTTAAAACTAATATTCCTCCCATTGTAACATGTCTTCGTTAAAGCCTACCACTCAATTCTGTCACTCCTTTTATTTTCATAACGATGTTGTAAATTACTAGCCTCTTTAGATTTCATCAGATCATCTATAATTCCCAAAACACACATTAACAAAATATCTCATTTTTCTGAACAAAAAAGTAACCGTGTATATACTGCAACAGAACAAGTATCCAGCACCCTCATAACGATTTATGTTCTTTAAAATTGCTTCTTAAACCATAAAATGTTTTTAGATAGATCAATGTAGGAGAGGTGCGTATACATACATCATGTTGTCGTTGAGGTTTAAATTTGGTAAGCATTACGGAAGCTACTCTTTGAAACGCAGACGAACAACCCAACATATGTCTACTTCAGAGAGATGTATAATGATGATTCTAAATTATTAACGAGGCAAATCATACATCTCGCAATAGGTTCCCACTTTGATCCTCGGCAGCACCAATTAATTGATTCTGTCTTTTTTTTTTTTTTGGGATCAAATTGATTCTCTCTATATGCAATTAACAAGGAAAATTACACCCGTATGACCATCAAACAATTTTAATGACCAATCATCCTAATACATGATACATCATACGTCTTTTATAAAATAACTAGAGTCGGTCCAAACCGCGCTACATTTATGGTTTTTAATAATGTTTGGGTGTGGAGAGATTATATATGTTAAAGATTTATTATATTTGATTTTGATGGTTGTGTATATATTAAGAAATTGCGACATACAACATATTATATAGGTTGGATGAAGTTTACGTGGTTTTCTGGTTATAATGTTCTTTATAATTCTGAATCTATAATTGACATTTGTTCTTGTTTGTTCAGTTGTGGCTTTTGTTTAGTAAAGACACATTTTCATTTTCATTCTTGTATGCATTAGATCATTTTTGTTCATATGGCAGTTGAAATGAAGATATATTATTTTTCTTATTATTTAGTTTTTTTTTAATCAAAAACATGAACCCAACACAAAACTAAGTAACAGAAGAACATTTTCTTATAGTTAAAGGCAAAAGGGAAAAAAAATTGTGTATGAGACGACGAAGCTGGAGACTCCTTGCTATTATTCGTTGGGATCAATTTTCTCTTTCTAAAGTAATAATTATTTGATTAATGGAGGTGGCATGCTCGAATATGACATATAAGCTATGGCGTGATGAACAACATGATAAAGAAAGAGATTGTCGTAGGAATGCCGAGTGTAACACACGAAGAAAGCGTGTGTAACACATGTCTCGCATGGAAGCAAATCAGAGACTCAATTTTGACTAAGGCCATGGTTCATTTGGAATTATTGCATGGATATTTATGTGGACGAATGACACCACCAACTCCAGCAAATAATCATGAGGCATTCTATCGGTTCAAAAGATTTCACACCGATAGAGGAGGAGATTTTGCCTCAGCTAAGTTCAATCTAGGTTGCACCGATGGAGGAGGAGAGTTTACCTCAACTGAGTCGAAGATGTCGAACTACTTATGGGTTGAAGCAATGGTAGCCAAGTTGGAGTCTATCACAAGAAACAAGACATGGGAGCTTGTGGATAGACCGGCTGTGTTGAACCTATAAGGTTAAAGTGGATCTACTAGATTCAAGGAGCATATGGAATCAAGATAAAGGAGGAGAGTTATGCTCAAGGAATCATATGTGACACAAAGATGGAAGTGTGTAATACGACTCATGTACCAATGGAATCAAGTTTAAAGGTGTCAAAAGGAGAAGATGAAACAAATATAAATGCTACGAGATACAGAGGAAGCATAGGATGTTTGAGGTATCTAATTCACACAAGACCAGACGTTTGTTACACAATTGACGTTCTAAGTCGACACATGCAAACTCCAGGTGTTGAGCAAAAGGTCGGCATCCTTACAAAGCGATTAGCAAGGATTAAGTTCAAGCAAATGAGGAGCTTAATTAGAGTTTAAGAAGTTGATCTTCCTAATTCAAGTTGGAATTAATGGGGTGATTGTTGGGTAATTCCAAGCTTGTGAAAACTTAACATATTAAGAAGTGTTTAATATGTTAAGAGATAAACACAAAAAGAAAATCTAGAATAGGAAAAAGAAGTTTTCTATTTAGGTTAGGTTTGTGTTTCCATATCCCATATATTAAAGCGAATTGTCTTTCGTTATAAACTATAAATCTAATGGAGAGGTGTTCCATAAGATCTAATAGAATATATCATAAGAGATCTAATAGAAACATTGAGAGCTTTAGTTTTGAAGAGTTTCTAAAGCAATAAAAAAATTGTTCTTATAATTTTGTGTTTCTCGAGATTTGAATTGGTATCAAAACTTAAGTTGATAGTTTATTTAGTCAGATCTATCATTGATAGTTTTAAATTATTTACAAGGCATTGTTACAACTAGTTAAGTTACGATTGAGATGAATAAGCCTTCGTTAACTTCACTTTCAAAACTTGTAGACTGATGAAGATGTATGATCCGTTATTAAGTAACAGAAATGTTTGTTTACATAAATCATTGAAGTTTTAGGCTATAAATTGCACTATATGACCATCAAACAATTCATAATTTACTTAATGACCAATTATCTTAATACATGATACACCATACGTCTTTTGTAAAATAATTAGAGTCGGTCCACGTTGCGTTACGTGTCGAATATGCTTTACGTGTGATGTATTTAACTATATTATTGTATATTTTTACTAGGATTGGGTCACGCTTCGCGATTCATTAAGTATTTGACATGAATTTTTTTAATTTGAAAAATGCAATTATATATTTTTATTAAATATTATTTAGAGAAATATCCAAAGACAGTCTTAAGTTTTTTATACAAAGTTAGTTTTCAAAGAGAAAATTGACCAAAATAGGTTTTATAAAAAGTATAAATATAGATTTATACCCCCTTGGGTTAACTACTCTACATTTAGAGTTAGAGTTATGAGGTGATGTTTTGGAGGTAAGTTTTAGATTTAAGAAAAAAAAATTTAAAATTTAAAAATAAAAAATGCTATTTCAGTCATTTTTTCTTGAGAGCTATTTTGGTGACAAAAACTTAAAAAAAAACTATTTTAGAGAGTTGTCCGATTATTTATGTGAAATCACTTTATCTAAAATTTCAGTAAATTGAACCTCAAAATCGTTGCAGTTAGGTAAATCCGCCTGGCAAATAAACAAAATAATAGTACAAATTTATTTTAATTAAAATTACTATTAATATTCATAGATTTCTTAGAATTTCAATTATTTATTTTACTATAAAATTTTAAAATATAATTATTTATTTTGTCTCAATGTTTACTATAGTCTAACTATAACAATAAGTCAATAAATTTTCTTAAGATTACAGTTCGCTCTCAGTTATATTTTTGTTTTATGAGTTAAATTATTTTATAATTTTTTTTGAAAAAAACTAATGATATATACATGATACAAAATAAATAACTTATTCATTATAACTAAAAAATATTTTAAATAGATAAATAGATAATATAAAACTATCATTGCTACTTATACATATACATGTTTGTTAGAATCTTATAGATATTATTATATATCAAAATAATTGATTAGAATTTTGAAATGAATATTACTGACTAACTTATAAAATATAATCCTTACAATAATTTTATTATACATAATTAAGTTATTATATATTGACTGTATTGATTATGTTAACTGTTGAGTATTTTTTTTGTTAATTAGATATTTGTATATTTAAATTCTTATATATGTACATAGTTAAATTATGTAAATTGGCTATTATAATGATTTAGCATACGTGTAGTATAGTATATGTAGATGATGAAGACGCTTATTATTGAATTTATTATTTATTATTTGAGTATGAAATTATTATATACGTATGAATGGTATTTAGAGATTACAGAGAGCATATCAAGAGCATCATGTCATGCTTTGTAGTTCTCATCAAGACAACCAAGAACCCAACCAACTGTACCATACATCATCACCTGCCACCTATCATCATCATTGCCACTAACTAAACAAATTCAATTCCCATTGCTAAAGGTTAACGATGCATATATACTACTCACCATAATCTGCATCTCGTCAAACAGTACCGTACAAATTCATGGAGTTTCACTTCTGTAAGATCAAATACCTTCAATTGTGTAACAATCATGAGCTCACAAGGCAAGTATATTATGAAAGCAAGCAACAACAATCCAGTAAAAAAGTTTCTGCCTTTTCATGATTAGAAAAGGTTATTTTTCAAGTAGAAGATTTGATCATGATAGGACACAAAGAATCTCATAACTCTCAAAACCGGTATAGATTCTACTCGAATCATATATTTAAATGATTCCATTCACAATCTAAACTCAAATCCAGTGAAATAGATTACATATCCTCTTTATATAAGTAAAGAAGTAACTATACAGAACAATGAATTGAGTTCGTTTCAGCCAATAATAATAATCTAAATGCAGAGATGTAAGGTGCGTTCAAAAGTTACGATCTTTAATATCTGATACAAAAAAACAATAGCACATACCTATTCTTCGCTCATTAAAAGGTTTGTAGGTGGGGAGACGGTGGACGTAGAGGGTGGCTCGCATCAGGGTCGCCTGAAAGCAGGGAAAATAATGAAATCATAGTCAACAAACAGATTCAAAACGATCTTTAAAAAATAAAACTGAAAACATAATTTAGATAACTGAGTTTAAAAGTCGTCGTGTATTTAAGAAACACAAAACGAAGATGAGTTATATTAACAGAATTACCATGAGGAGTTTAACCGTGAGGAGTTTAAGGAAAAATATAGTTGCAACCATGAGGAGTTTAACCGTGAAACCACTTGCTATAGATTCTCAACTCAACCAGAGCACGCGGTGAATTGGTTTCATACCAAATTGATTAATGGTTTAAGAGATATACTATTTACAAGTCAGGATACCTACACTACATCTGAACTATTTCTATTTAAGGAAAGTAATTCTTTGTTTATTGGAGGTGGCATGCTCGACTAGGACATATAAGCTATGGTGTGATGAACAACATGGTACAAAAAGAGATGTTCGTAGGAATGCCGAGTTTAACACACGAAGAAAGCGTATCATTTGGAATTATTGCATGGAGATTTATGTGGACGAATCACACCACCAACGCCAGAAAATATTCGTGAGGCATTCTATCTGTTCAAAAGGTTTCACACCGATAGAGGAGGAGAGTTTGCCTCAGCTAAGTTCAATCTAGGTTGCACCGATAAAGGAAGAGAGTTTACATTAGCTGAGTCGAAGATGTCAAACTACTTATGGGTTGAAGCAATGATAACCGAGTTGGAGTCTATCACAAGAAACAAGACATGAAAGCTTGTGGATAGACCGGCTGGTGTTGAACCTATAAGGTTAAAGTGGATCTACAAGATTCAAAGAGCAGATGGAATCAAGATAAAAGAGAAGATTTATGCTCAAGGAATCATGTATGACACAAAGATGGAAGTATGTAACACGACTCACGTACCAATGGAATCAAGTTTAAAGGTGTCAAAAGGAGAAGATGAAACAAATATAAATCCTATGGGATACAGAGGAAGTATAGGATGTTTGAGGTATCTAATTCATACAAGACCAGACGTGTGTTACACAATTGACGTTTCTAAGTCGATACATGCAAACTCCAGGTGTTAAGCAGAAGGTCGGCATCTTTACACAGCCATTAGCAAGGGTTAAGTTCAAGCAAATGAGGAATTTAATTGGAGTTCAAGAGATTGATCTTCCTAATTCAAGTTAGAATTAAGAGAGTGATTGTTGGGTAATTTCAATCTTGTGGAAACTTAACATATTAAGAAATGTTTAATATGTTAAGAGATAAACACAAAAAGAAAATCTAGATTATGAAAAAGAAGTTTTCTATTTAGGTTAGGTTTGTGTTTCCATATCCCACATGTTAACGGGAATTGTCTTTCACTATAAATATATATCTAATAGAGAGGTGTTCATAAGATCTAACAGAGTATATCATAAGAGATCTAATAGAAACATTGGAAGCTTTAGTTTTGAAGAGTTTCTAAAGCAATAAAAAATTTTATTCTTATAATTCTATATTTTTAGAGATTTGAATTGGTATCAGAAATTGATAGTTTATTTATTCAGAATCTATCATTGATAGTTTTTAATTATTTTCAAGGCATTGTTACAACTAGTTAAGTTACGATTGAGATAAATAAGCCTTCGTTAACTTCACTTTCAAAACTTGTAGACAGGTGAAGATGTATGATCCGTTAATAAGTAATAGAAATATTTGTTTACATAAATCATTGAAGTTTTAGGCTATAAATAACCATAATCTAATGATCATTTCAAGGAAAAAATAAAGCAAATGTTCCTTCGTAACACACAAGGAATCGAGTCATGAACAGTGAGTGACGGGTCATTGTATATCATGTTTTTTTTGTTAACTTGCTTTCGATGTACATCATGGTTCTAATAAAAGTAATGGTTTTGCTTTAAAAATAATATATGTCATTACTAGTATGAATGTTTAAGAAGAAATCGATTCTTAAAAATAAAATACACACAATGTTGAGCAATGGTTGTACACATGGACAGTGTGTTACTTATAACTCACGTCTATAACATTTAGAAGAAAAAATTCTAGGAACACGATTCAACTTGGAAGAGCAGGGCCGGATTTTAGATTTTAGGAGTTTAAAACATTTTTAAAGAATTTTTATATAATTTTTTTTATAATTTGGGAACCTTTTGTCTTTATAAAATTTCTCCAAATTTTAGAGGTGGAAGCGGATGTTTCATCCGGCTATCCTCAAATCCGGTCTTGTGGAAGAGAAACAATTTTTTGCTGATATCCAATAAATAGTGACATTAAATGTTGTTTTTCATTTTTTCGGGTTTAGGTTGTAATTTACTGAGAGATCAAAGGGCAGTAAAGAAGAAAAAGAGATTGTCTACTATTTTGGTGATTTCCATTACCCTTTTACAAAAAAAACTAAATCACTTATCTCCTTCAAAAATTTTCATATCCCTCAAATTCATTGATGTGTATTTACCAAATTAGCCTCAGGTAAAATAAAAAAATTAAATAAAAAGATAATAAAACAGAAGCGTTTGGTCTTGTATGCGGTAGACATCTCGAAGAGATCGCAGTTTGCATTTGGTGTCGTTGAAATAGACGAACTCACCCGACGACGACGCGACTTCACTCTCTAGGCTCTCCTATCCCACGAGTACTCCCTCTCCCACTCGAACGCTGCTCCAACTTGGTCCTCCGCCGCTGTATAAGGCCCGATCGTATCCTCCACCTTAGAAGGTTTAAATCGGGTACTTTTACGGATGCAAAGCTATTAAATGAATTGGGAAACCTAATTGTAATGGATTTAGATGTTTCACCTTGGTCTTCGAGTATATTATGACTTGAATTGAGTAGGAGGATGGTTGCATTGTTTGATTCGAGTTGATTCATAGATTTCAAAATCAAAATGTGTATGAGAGGAGAACAAGCAAAACTAGTATCACTGATAATTGTTGTAGAACTAGTAAAATTGGTATAACTTTAAAAGTTTTCGTTACGAATTAATTTGTAGGGATGGTTTTTCTTTGCATAATGAATGGTATTCAATGGTTTTGGCATGATTCAGTGAGCAACAACGTCATCATACATTTCAAATGCAAAGGTCATATCTATTGTTTAATCACTCAACGCGTACAAATTATATGCGCTGCATCTAAGCTGAAATTTTGTTTATGGCAGAATAAACATTATAGGTATCAAAACATTTAGTTAACTCTGTTACACGTTATAGCTGATGTCTCGGTAAAATGTGTAGCTTTAATTGAATTTATATTTATTAGGACTTTTTTAATGTTAAGTTATGTTTCAAATAATGTAATTTTAAACTGGTCTAACAATGTTTTTTTCAGTTTTGGAATTTTTTTAGTTTAGAAATTTTATAAGTGATTTTTTCATTTTCAAAAATTTACAAATACCAATTATAAACAAAAACAAAATACAAAGTTATTATAAAACTAACCATACAAACCATAATAAACTAACTACAAAACAAACTAGAAATCTAAAAACAAAGATCATATAACATAAAATTATGCAAAATCAAGTACCGTAAAACATCACAACTCAATAATTCAAAGTTTAACTAAAATGATATAAAATACAAAACTTAACCAAACAAAAAATATTAATAATATAGATTCGTAAATATTTATTTCCGTGTATATACGCGGTGAGTTACCTAGTGTAAAATACTAGTGAAACTTCTATTAAAAAACAAAATCAAAACAAAACTAGTACGTAAAAGTGTATTTACTATCTTAATGTATAGGAAGTCTTTTAAATTGGGAGGAAATATATTTTCTAGAGTTCATGAAGTTTTAACATTTTTTGTTTACACATGATGTTGTTATATATATACTCCAGTAAATAATGGTTTAAGATATATACCATTTACAAATCAGGATACCTACACTACATCAGAACTAGTTCTATTTAAGGAAAGTAATTATTTGCTTAATGGAGGTGGTATACTCGACTAGAACATATAAGATATGGCGTGATCAATAACATGGTAAAGAAAAAGATGGTCATAGGAATGCCGAGTGTAACACACAAAGAAAGCGTGTATAACACATGTCTCGCATGGAAGCAAATCAGAGACTCAATTTTGACTAAGACCATGGTTCATTTAAAATTATTGCATGGATATTTATGTGAACGAATCACACCACCAACTCCAGCAAATAATCGTGAGGCATTCTATCGGTTCAAAATATTTCACACCGATAAAGGAGGAGAGTTGTCTCAGCTAAGTTCAATCTAGGTTGAACCGATAGAGGAGGAGAGTTTACCTCAACTTAGTCTAAGATATCAAATTACTTATGGATTGAAGCAATGGTAGCCGAGTTGGAGTCTATCACAAGAAAAAAGACATGGGAGCTTGTGGATAGATCGGTTGGTGTTGAACCTATAAGGTTAAAGTGGATCTACAAGATTCAAGGAGCAGATGGAATCAAGATAAAGGAGGAGAGTTACTCTCAAGCAATCATGTGTGACACAAAGATGAAAGTGTGTAACATGACTCACGTACCAATGGAATCGAGTTTAAAGGTGTCAAAAGGAGAAGATGAAACAAATATAACTGCTACGGGATACAGAAGAAGCATAGGATGTTTAAGGTATCTACTTCACACAAGACGAGACGTGTGTTACACAATTGACGTTCTAAGTTGATACATGCAAACTCTAGGTGTTGAGCAGAAGGTCGGCATCCTTACAAAATCATTAGAAAGAATTAAGTTCAAGCAAATGACGAGCTTAATTGGACTTCAAGAAAATGATCTTCCTAATTCAAGTTGGAATTAAGTGGATGATTGTTGGGTAATTCAAAGCTTGTAGAAACTTAACATATTAAGAAGTGTTTAATATGTTAAGAGATAAACATAAAAAGAAAATCTAGTATAAGAAAAAGAAGTTTTCTATTTAGGTTAGGCTTGTGTTTCCATATCCCACATGTTAAAGGGAATTGTCTTTCGCTACAAAATACAAATCTAATGGAGACGTGTTCCATAAGATCTAAGAGAGTATATCATAAGAGATCTAATAGAAACATTGAAAACTTTAGTTTTTGAAGAGTTTCTAAAACAATAAAAAAATTGTTCTTATAATTCTTTGTGTTCTTAGAGATTTGAATTGATATCAGAATTTAAGTTGATAGTTTATTTATTTAGAATTTATCATTGATAGTTTTTAATTATTTTCAAGGCACGTTGGTTAAATAAGTTTTCTTATGGTATTAAAATATCTAATATCTCATTAACAAAATAAATACATCAAGTTAGTCAGAAATTCATTTTAGGATATTAGAAAAAAATTATTACCTTTTCAAAGAAAAATTAGCTTGCGTTAGTTTGTTATAGGATATTTGTAAGGAAATCTTATTTATAACTTTTTCACGTTAGTTAGAAACATCATAATTACTATTTTATATTATTTTAATCAATTTTTAAATTTTAAATCAATAAATTTATTTTTAATCAAAAATTCTCAACCGATTAACATATGGATATTTTTATCTCTATATAAATAAAAATAATAATTGTTTCGAGTCTGAACCATCATCTAAGATTCAACATATTCATAAAAAAATTGTGTTTTCTTTGTAAAAAGACACATCCATTGTTTTTGATAGAAAAATTCATTCATCTTTAAAATAGTTAAAAGATCAAAGTGAATATCATAAAGTGACTTTACAATGGAAGGAAACTTCAAATAACTCAATTGACTACACATTTTTACCGAGACATCAGCTATAACGTGTAACAGAGTTAACTAAATGTTTTGATACCTATAATGTTCTAGTTATGACATATTCTAGTCCTATTCAAGGATCAGAGCATATCTGATATTTGATTTATTATATATTTTTTCAAAATATTAAAACGTGATCCTGTACGGACAAGGCAAAATTGATATACAATCTTTTGGACCAAACAACACAGTAACTGATTGTTAATTATTTGTGTGTTTGAGATGGAACACATGCTAGTATGCTACCAAAGGTGTTTGTTTTGTAACAAACTAGAAAGTGAAGTTCTCATCTTCACCCTATTTGGGTCGAGCTTTCAAATAAGAAACTTAAGCGTGTGAATGTCAACAAAGTATGAGAAAGAGCAAAGGGTTTAGGCAAAGATGATGTGATGCTCTCAACAACTTTGTTTATACCTACTCTTAAAGAGAAGCATGCATAAATTATGAATCATTGCGTGTGTGTGTGTGTGTGTGTGTGTGTGTGGTACTAATGGTCTATGTTTTAGAATCTGGTTTATGAGTGTGTGTGTTTGTATATGCTTAGCTTTGGATAAGCTGAGGTTGTTGAGTGTAACAGAGACTCAATCATATGTTGCTCAGAGTGGTACGTCCAGATTCTTGAAGTCCTATGCTCTTAACAAAGAACATTCATACCCATGTGAAGCTGTGTGTATATCTCTGATTACTTTGATGGAGAGCTGGTTAGTCTCTCTACCCCAACTCTAGATCAGCCGTTGTTGCATTTTTGTGTTTAACTTGTTTCACTATCTGTTTGCAGTCCCCAAGAAACTTGAGAAACAAGACTGAAACGATCTGACTTCCTCTTAAACGTGTTTCACGTGAAAGTTCTCCAAGGGGTACCAACGGTTAGAGTGATTACACATGCTTATATGAATCACGCCTTTATAGTAGTAAGAAAACATCTTGTAATAACATTAAGGTAAGAATCATGAGAAAGAGGGTCGTTTGTAATGTCCTGTTTGAGTTCTTTTTTTTTCTTTTCAACATACAAACTTAAAATCTGATTTTTGTTTCCATATTTTTGGAACTGAGAGCGCTCTTATAAAGTCTTTTTATTTATGTCATTAAACTCAAAAAAAAAAAATGTAAAAGAACAAAACCAATGATGTATGTATTCAATCAATAATAGTTGCTTCTCAAAACAGAATATATCTAAACTAGGAGTTTAGATGCTTCAAGCAATCAGAACCATCACATCAGTCAAGGGGTCAGAAGCTTGCTGGATCAATGGGAACATAGACCCCTGAAGCTAGCTCCTCACTGAAAAGAGAAGTCATCTCACAAACAGTTCAAAAAAAGAAAAAGAAAAACAGAGAGAGAGAGAGAGACGTGAATCATTTACCTTGAAAGTTTGAAACAGTGTTCTCTCAACCTCAAGACAAAAGAAGTGAAGGCTTTGTTGACAGATGTAAAGGTACCCCATATCTCAAAAACCACACCACTCCTACCATGATCCTTTACGGTGATATGGGCTTCTGTCACCGACTCTGTCTTAGAGATGAAGATCGGATCAACACATGGTAGAGAGGCCTCATCCACAACCAACTTGAGGGAGTGAGCACCAGTGGAATCCTCACAGAGGAATGGAAATGAAAGAAAAGCAGCATCCAACAAAGGGGAGTGACCCTCGTAAACCTTATAGTAAAAGCGAGAGAGTTAGAGAGAGAGAGAGAGAGAGAGAGAGAGTTAGGCTGAGATATTGAAGAAACAGAGTTTTTGCATTAAGAAACAAACCTCAAATGATGAGATATTAAGAATAGACTCAATAACTTCCCCATTGTAGTTTCCAATGGGTGAGCTATGGATGCTTAGACCTGCCCTTGATCTTCTCTTTATCGATTGAAAGTTGGCATGTTTCCTACCCATCAGATGCTTAACCCTGAAGCTTGGGAACAGAAGGCAGAGGTTGCAGTTCCGGTGGTGGGACATGACGTACTTGGACTCCTCACTAAATCTCTTATGATTCTCTTTCAGCACCTGTAGGTGGGAGATGCACCTCTCTTCTGTCTTATTAAAACGTGTTGCAGCCACACTAGGTCGGTCACCAGCCCTCACCATGGAAACAAGTTCGACATCCTTTTCAAAAGTCCACATTCTTGTTCTGCAGAGGCAAAAACAAAAGCCATCTCATTCACACATAATCGGTTCAATACCATCCTTCCCAAATATTAAAACACATTATAAAGACAAAACCAAAATTGCATCGATTCTTGAACCAAAGATTCCTCATCATCATCTCTCTGAACTTGGTTCGGTTTGCAACCCCCATAATCTTCACTAACCTATCATCTCTCTAAAAGAAAATTGCATCGATTCTTGAACCAAGATTCCTGATCAACATCTCTCTAAACGTGTATTGCATCGATTCTTGAACCCTTCATAATAAATGATTATGTAGAAAAGAGGTACCTACTCTCCAATTCGGCGGCGTAGAGAGAGTAGCAGAGAGAGAGATGGAAACAGAGAGATGGAAACAGAGCTTTCGTGTTCGTACGTGAGAGTGAGAGAGAGAGGAAAATCTTCTTGAGAGAGACGTTGGGTTTTGAGCCTAATTTAGAATTGATTATTCGTATTTATTAAACCCATTTCGCTAATGATATGTAATACTCTTAACGGTCAAGTCCCTTTTACAAATATTCCCTTCTTTTTTTCTTAAATTTCATAAATGGCTCGTCAAAATATCACGTTACCATGGACACCCACCCGTTGATTATTAAGACCATGATTCATCTTGTTACTAGTATATCCTTCTTTTTTTTTTTTTTTGTTATTTTTGGAGACCCCATCGTTTTTGATTCAATTGATTCGAATTTTCGATAAGTTTCATTCGGGTTTTACTTATTATTAGATTGAGTTCGGTTTTTTTTTTTTTTTGTTGCCTAAAGATTAGATCTCGACGTTCGGGGACCCAATCGATTTCACTTCAGTTGATTCAAATTTTCAATATTATGCTCATTATTAGATTGAGTTCCGTTTGTTATTTTCGAGTTTGGCTTGCATCGGATTGTAATTAACAATATCTGAAATCATTCAAAAGTATATTTTCAAAAATTACAAATTTTTTTCTTCAAAATATTTAAATTATTCACAAATTTTAATAAAAAATAGTTAAATTATCTAAACTAACCAAAAAAATATTCAAATATAACAAATGAAACAACCTACAAAAATCTTTCAAAATACTATAAAATATTTAAATTATCTTAAATTATATAAAAATATTAACATATTTTAACTAATTTTAGATATTTTTGAATCTTAGTTTGGATTTCGGTTCGGTTTATATCCAAATCCAAAAATATTTAACTTTTAAGTCTCATTCAGATATTTTTTTATAACAGTTCAGATCCAATTTTAATTTTTTCGGTTCAAGTTAGATAAATAATTTGTTCCGCTTAGAGTAAAAACATCTAGGCCTCACTCTTTTTTTCTTTTTCTGTATTATACTTATCAGTATATATCTTCATTTTTGTTTATTTTAATTCTGTCTTCTCGAATCCCCACCAACTTCAGCTAAATATATACTAGTGTTTTTATTTCTACTTGGTTTTCTTTTAACAAGTACTAGTTTGCTTTTTATACTCTTCACGTCACAAGTATCTAGTTTGCTTTACACACTTTTAACACTTTTCTATCAAATAACTCTTGTAACAAAAATCCAAGACAATCAGTCACTCTACTGCTTTAGTCTGTACTTGCTGCTTTTTTTAACAAGTACTAGTTTTGCTGCACTTTTTAACAATTATTTGTTTCCTGCTCTTTTTATAAACTACTAGTTTGCTTTACACACTTTTACACTTCTCTATAGAATAACTCCTGATACAAAAATCCGAGACAACACTCACTCCACTGTTTTTTTAATCTGGACTTGCTTTTTTTTTCCGAAGTTCTAATTTGCTGTTTTACTAGTTTGCAACTCTTTTTAACAAGTACAAGTTTGCTTTACACACCTTTTACACTAGTTTAGTGGATTCGTTGTTGACTCCACGAAAAGGTACATGGACCCACTTTTTCCCTTCATCGACTATCAAGTCATGTGTCTTTTTCATCTCTTCCTTTTTTTTTTCCAATATACTTTTTAGCATTCAACTGATGCATCTACTCGACGTGGCCTCTCCCGCTGTTGTCACGTTCCCTTCTGTGGAAAGTCTTTTAATTATTCTTCTTCTTTTTTATTAGCTTTTTTGTCTGCTACCATATTTGTTTTGGTGGCGAAAATTGATGAGAGGATACCATATTTATTAGCTCTTTATTTCTTAATCTAAAGAGATTGTAGTATATGATAAGAGAAGTTAAATATCCTAGTACTCTAAGAGTATGGTTATGCAACCTTATTATCAGAGCTGGACTTCAGAATTTGAGAGTCTTATTCAAAATTAAAAGAAAATTTATCTTATTTTTATAAAAGAAAATCGGAACAAAAATAAGTTAAATTACTTCTTTTATAACAATTGTATTTTTTTTGTAACTTAAGTTAAAAATGTTTCTATATTTCTTATAGTTTTAGTGTATAAAATATAGTTTTATATAATTTTATAAATTACTTTTGTTGTTTTATATTTCATTCAACATTTTATACATTATTATACTCATGCATATAAGTTTTCTTTTAAAAAAATATCCCACAGAGTGAGGGTCCAATCCAAATGTTTCAGATGTTTGAGTACAAGGCCAACTCTACCTATAATAATAATAATGTTTTTTTTGAAACTTATAATAATAATGTTGTGGGGAGAAAAAGCTTATGATCTATAAAGCTACCTCTAGTGAACATGATGAATTGTCTCTGTTTCGTACTGTGTATGTCCTCCATCGTGGGAACCATATATGTAAGGATAGGCAAAAGAAGACTACTTGTTATTCTCCATCGTAGGAACCATATATGTAGGGAATGGTACAAGAGACTACTCAGTATTTTAGATGTAATTGATACTTGATCTCTGCTTTGAGTAATAAAAATTTATAATTGTATTTAACTTGTTAAAAACGAATACTAATTTTTTCATGTACTTGATCAAATTTAGTTATTTGTAAATTACTTGATCCATTCTATTATTTGATGTTGACAAGTATTTATAAATTAATGTTACTAGTATATCCTTCTTTTTTTTCTTTTTTTTTTTTTTTTTTGTTATTTTTGGAGACCCCATCGATTTTGATTCAATTGATTCGAATTTTCGATAAGTTTCATTCGGGTTTTACTTATTATTAGATTGAGTTCGTTTTTTTTTTGTTGCCTAAAGATTAGATCTCGATGTTCGGGGACCCAATCGATTTCACTTCAGTTGATTCAAATTTTCAATATTATGCTCATTATTAGATTGAGTTCCGTTTGTTATTTTCGAGTTTGGCTTGCATCGGATTGTAATTAACAATATCTGAAATCATTCAAAAGTATATTTTCAAAAATTACAAATTTTTTTCTTCAAAATATTTAAATTATTCACAAATTTTAATAAAAAATAGTTAAATTATCTAAACTAACCAAAAAAATATTCAAATATAACAAATGAAACAACCTACAAAAATCTTTCAAAATACTATAAATATTTAAATTATCTTAAATTATATAAAAATATTAACATATTTTAACTAATTTTAGATATTTTTGAATCTTAGTTTGGATTTCGGTTCGGTTTATATCCAAATTACAAAAATATTTAACTCTTAAATCTCATTCAGATATTTTTTTATAACAGTTCAAATCCAACTTTAATTTTTCGGTTCGAATTAGATAAATAATTTATTCGGCTTAGAGTAAAAACATCTAGGCCTCACTCTTTTTTTCTTTTTCTGTATTATACTTATCAGTATATATCTTCATTTTTGTTTATTTTAATTCTGTCTTCTCGAATCCCCACCAACTTCAGCTAAATATATACTAGTGTTTTTATTTCTACTTGGTTTTCTTTTAACAAGTACTAGTTTGCTCTTTATACTCTTCACGTCACAAGTATCTAGTTTGCTTTACACACTTTTAACACTTTTCTATCAAATAACTCTTGTAACAAAAATCCAAGACAATCAGTCACTCTACTGCTTTAGTCTGTACTTGCTGCTTTTTTTAACAAGTACTAGTTTTGCTGCACTTTTTAACAATTATTTGTTTCCTGCTCTTTTTATAAACTACTAGTTTGCTTTACACACTTTTACACTTCTCTATAGAATAACTCCTGATACAAAAATTCGAGACAACACTCACTCCACTGTTTTTTTAATCTGGACTTGCTTTTTTTTTTCTGAAGTTCTTATTTGCTGTTGTACTAGTTTGCAACTCTTTTTAACAAGTACAAGTTTGCTTTACACACTTTTTACACTAGTTTAGTGGATTCGTTGTTGACTCCACAAAAAGGTACATGGACCCACTCTTTCCCTTCCTCCACTATCAAGTCATGTGTCTTTTTTATCTTTTCCTTTTTTTTTTCCAATATAGTACTTTTTAGCATTCAACTGATGCATCTACTTGACGTGGCCTCTCCCACTGTTGTCACGTTCCCTTCTGTGGAAAATCTTTTAATTATTCTTCTTCTTTTTTATTAGCTTTTTTGTCTGTTACCATATTTGTTTTGCTCTTGATGTTTAATGTTTCAAAATGTGAGAAATACAAAAATTCACATATCACTACGAAAAGTGGCGAAAATTGATGAGAGGATACGCTGGTGGCACAAAAAAAGAACTTGCATAAAAAATAATTGATTTAGTTTATGGTAGCCAAGTAAATATTCAAAAGAAGGTATTCTCACTTGGTTCCTCGAATATATAAAACTAATTCTATGAATATAAAGAGGTAAAAATGACAGCCTATCAACATTATCCTATCGTTCATAGATGTAGAAAACAATATCTTTATATAAAGGCTACTTGTTCGCTAACAGTTATTACTACATCTCTATTTATAGCTGAAAAGAAAGGTGTTTGCTTAATCTCCTTAGATTAAGAAAACAAACATAATATCTATTTTTTCAAACTATATCAATCTTTTCTAACCCTATTTTGCAGCTATAAAGTCAGGTAGTAAACATAATTTTATTTCTTTATTTCTTAATCTAAAGAGATCGTAGTATATGATAAGAGAAGCTAAATATCCTGTTACTCTACGTATCATTATGAAACCCTATTATCAGAGCTGGACTTGAGAATTTGAGAGTCCTATTCAAAATTAAAAGAAAAATTATCTTATTTTTATAAAAAAAATTGGAACAAAAATAAGTTAAATTACTTCTTTTATAACATATATATGTAAGGATAGGCAAAAGAAGACTACTTGTTATTCTCCACCGTAGGAACCATATATGTAGGGAATGGTACAAGAGACTACTCAGTATTTTAGATGTAATTGATACTTGATCTCTGTTTTGAGTAATAAAAATTTATAATTGTATTTAACTTGTTAAAAAAGAATACTAATCTTCTCATGTACTTGATCAAAATTAGTTAGTTATAAATTACTTGATCCGTTCTATTACTTGATGTTGACAAGTATTCATAAATTATTGTTAATTTTTTTTTTCAATATTAAAAAGTTATTTACTAAGTAATATTTTATTAAAACTAGATATAAAAGTTTTATTTTTTTTAATCTACTAAAAATGTATATTATTAAAAAACAAGAATAAAAAAAACGTGAATATTCTAATATAGAAACATAGTATATATTTTACGATAACGAAAGTTTCTTCTCTAGATACGTAACGGATAATAGCATGTTTTGATATCACTTTTTGAGAACTTAATCTTTTCTTCCTCACGAATCTAACATGCTCAGTTGATAAACTGACAACACAAGAAAGAACAATCTACAGACTACATATTGAAAGCAAGAGGTTTGTTAATCCGGTCTTCACCTTTCTTCCTCAACGTGAAGGAGTTATACTTACTGAGCTAACTCAGCTAACAATCCACTATCTTAGCTTATGCTCGAGTTTTAATTACAAAAGTATCTCTATATCTTGTTTCTCTCTTGACCAAACCAGTTCACTAAAACACCCGATTAAACCAATCATTTTGATTTAACCTCCAAAACTTAACCGGACTACTAGAAGATCTTATGGCTTACAAATAGTCAAATACAAAGACATTTTTTCACTAACCAAATTGTTTCGTTTTTTCAAGTCACATGCTACTTATAAGTATATATATATATTCACTTTAACCAGCTAGACATTGTTTGTTATAGTAAATTGTGATGAATATCATAAATATAAAATACAGTCTACACTTTAGACTATTTTATATAATATATAAGTACCCTTGCATACCTTCAACTTTTTTTTTTGTAACATCATGCCTTCAACTTGTATGCATATCACACATCTGTCTTGTCTCTCGTTGTGAAAGCAGCAAAAAGAAGTTAACTATAATTTAAAACCTTTTCTTTTATCTGTTTTCTTCCATTTCAGCCAACAAACTTATACATTTAGAGTCTTTTTCGTCTAGCCCAACTGTTAGTGATTCGGTCTCTACAGAGCTGTAGTCTACAGCAATACAATATTCCTTTTTATCAGAAGTTTCTAACTATTTATTTATACTAATATATCTTACATATTTTTCTATTTTATATAGGTCAAAGTTTTATATTAATAGAATTAAAATTTGATAATTGGATATCATTTAATCCAAACTAATAGTAAAGAATATTTTTAAAAATAATTTAATATAATTATATATTTTAAAAATGATGACTCGTAGTTATTAACTTACTAATATTTTATATATATTTATTAACTCAGTTTACAAATATTTTTTTTTTAATCTTTAACTAAATTATCATTATTTGGCCAGTCTAAATTTGAGTTTTGGTCTAAATAGTTTACATAGTGGATCGTAACAGATAATCGGTTTACTTCCTGACATTAGTTGGAAGGTATTCCAAACTTGGGACAGACAGTGTGGTAGACAGTCCACTTTGTAACACTAAATGTGTTCTTACGGGGGCCGACTGAATCAGTCGATAGTATTTATAAAAAAAAAAATAATAATTTAACATAATAAAATGATGGTTAATATTGTTCTCAATCTTTAATTTGATAAATTTATTTTTATTTATTTTTTCCTTATTTTGGAACAACGACAAACCCTTACACTGGATTTAGTTAAGCCAAATTAAAACTAAAGAGCTTTGAAAAGCTCCACACACGATGAAAATAAAATAAACGAGTTTAGATAATGCTCCAGCACAAATATGGGCCCACACATGACACATTTAGTCGCACGTGTCTACTGTAAAGAACAAAACAACATCTACACACTTAGCTTTAGTTCTTGCTTGTATCTACGCACAGGTGCTATTATTACGTCATCTTTGGAATGCAAAAATAGAAAGGAAAAATACTGATAGATACGCACATGTCATCAATTGTTTTATTGTCGGCTAATATTTATTGATTTAAGCCCAATAGGCTTTACAAGTGAGATTAGGTTTTAAAAACATATGATGCCCGAACAGGAAGTATAATAAAAACTAGAATCTGACCCGGGTATATTGTTTATTTTAAGTATATTAAAATTTAATTTTCTTAGTATAAAAACTGTAGACTTTATATTATTTTATGAACTATTAGTTGGTCCGCGTTAGGCGCAAAATGTACTAACTTATATTTTTTTTTGAAGTTCTACTTGTGTGTTAGGTTTCCATTTGGATATAATGTATATGATAATTTGTTTGCTTTTAATAATCTTTCGAGTGAGGAGTTGACTACAAGAGGAAAAATGGAGGGAAAAATAGATATGATATGATTTATTTAGTTTGCCTCCAAAACTGGTTTATAGTATACAATACCAGTTAATTTGATTTGGTAAAGAAACATTTGGGTAACATATTTGATTATCTTTGTAAGCTTTCAATGGTGTTGGTGTTATTGGCCTTTTAAAATTTGAGCCCATCCTTGGTGAGTTTATTTTTTTTTGTTATGGGTTTGCAAGGTGTGGTAGGTTGATTTTAAATAATTGTGTATGTGAAAAGAGGTTTAAGCTTTAGATGGGGAAAATGGTTGTATGTGGGCCAAATATTGTTAAATCCTTCTTAAAAAGCTTAATTTACCTCTCTATCGAGGAAAGAATAATGTTTACCAAAGAAACATAACCCAAATTCAGAGCATTAGATGCTAATACTTATATTACATTGTTCAAATGTTAATTAATATGATTTTTTTCTTGCAGCAAACTCTATATCCAGAATCAGCTGTGGTCTGTCAAGGTGCAACGAAAATAAACACTGTATGCTTGGACAGTTCCGGGCTCATTAGTGTACAATACTGTCATTTTTAACGATGAGGACCAAAGACATAAATTAATCTTATCGAAGCAAATGAATTGAGAGGCTAGACTTGTATTTTAATAATCGACAAACAATGACTAAAAGTCTAGCTAATAATAGCGTACACAAAACAAAAGGATATAATCAATAACACGACTAACATGCACATAACCAAAATAGAAATCATGCAAGAAGAATCGAAAATGAAAGCTGGATCCGTTTGAATGCTCTCATCTATGGGTCCCAATGCTAACTTGTTTCACGACATAGGGGATGGGGCCATGAATTCTATATACTTCAAGATCTCTTATGTTGTGTGTTTTTAACACCACTTGGATTCCTCTTTAATTATCTACTTTTTGTTGACCAAAAGAGTTAAAAAGTATAAACTAAAATCATTTACTTGATGAAAAGAAAAGGTACTTACATATAGTTCCAAGTAGTCTTATTTGCAATACATTAGAAAAGTAAGAATATGATTAAAATAATATGAAAATGTTATCAAATTTCGTTACTAATGGTGGTGAGCTACCAAATAATCTCTACGTTTTCTTAACTATCATATAATTTTATTACAAAAGAGAGTAGTGTTCTCCACTAAACACAAATATTTGTAATATTCTATTGCTATGTTTGATGAAACATAGTATAAACTCATAGTATTATACTATTGACTTTTAATAGAAATTAGGGAATGATTAGTGAGAGATTGACTGACTGATCTACTTGCTGTCCATAGCTTTTCAGTTGTTCCATTTGTTAAAAAGCCAGAAGGCAAATCACATTTCTCTTATATGGTTCTTAACTTTTATAAGCTTTACTATGAAGGTAGATTTAGAATTTTCGAAATATATTAGCCTCTTACCGAGACAAAAATACGTATTGTGGTACCAAACGCAGCTTGGCCACTGTCGGGATGGGTCTCGAGGTTAGACTCACTGCCGACACAGTAATGCAGGAGTATTCCGATGAAAGAAAACCATATATAAAGAGTACTATTAGTCCCAACTATCCTCCTCTTTTAGCAGCTTCAAACAAATAAAAGTATTCCAACTTTATATAGAACATTATGTCCTGCACATGCCCCACATGTCATAAATGAAGATGATCACCATAAATTGGCTAAGGAGAAAAATATCAATAATCATTGTAAGCAAAAGGGAACAAATCTCACGTAGGAATATCTTACTTGGTTAGTTTTGATAGGCAACAACGCATCATCAGTAGGGTCCACTTTCTAACATTTTTTTTTTGGAGTCAGACGCAATATAGTTCAAGAAGCAAGAGAAGCCGTGACATTTACCTGGTGGTCAAACGAATGGCTCCCCAAATCTTTTCTGGAGTACCCCATCATCAGAAACCGCAATGTTCCAAGCACCGATATCATCAATAGCACTCACGGTCGTTGAAGCTGATTTACATTTACACAATTTGTGGAAAGTTGTCTCCTTTCAGATTCAAATGTCCAGTCAAGAAAAGGGCAAGCTCATTATGATCATCTCATCCAAACAAACCTATCTCGGAGTTCCTTTTCCAGCTTCTTTGTGAGACTTCTTTATCTTCACGACATGAGCCTTCATAGCGAAAGTAAACTCACGATGCATGTCTCGAGTTTTGTCTTTCAAACCGTTGTCGTAGCTAGATTGAACAACTCGTTGGAACTCATCTAACTACAGAGAAACGATACCGATCAATAAACGTTACACAATAAGAGAGTATAGAGAAGAGAAGGACATAAAGGAATGAAACCTGTAGACCCCGCATGGTCGCGCGATCCTCCATAGGCGTCGGCTCACCAGTCATGAAGGGCCGGCCCGACATGTCAACTTGTTGATCTCGGTGATCATATCCTCCGACAGCCTGCACTCTGGATCCCGAATCAGCTTTCTTCTTCTTGGTCGCCGTTTCGGAGAGAATTTTTTTCTGCACGGTCAAGGGATCATGCTGAGTATTATCACCTGAAGAGGCCGTTGTTTCTCTATTCGAACCTCCTTCGACGGCCTCCTCCAGACCCAAGTACTCTAATGGATCGTCCCGCAAGTGAGGAATTCCTCTCTCGTCAACCCCTCTCTTGTCGAGCACTGGTTGTTTCTCAGCCGATTTCTTCTTTTTAGAAGGCTCCTCCGACTAAACTTCCTCCACCACCTCGTGCTCGTCCCGACGGTCGTCATCAACATGCGGGTCATCTCGTGACCTCTTCCTGCTACCCGCGGAAGGTTTAATCGCCTCCGAGTCAGCGCATCAAATCGCAGTGTCCAAGACTTTGGGGTGAGCTTTGAGCTGGGATTCTCCGGTCTTGTCCCGTCCTGTCGAGGCCAAACCCATCCAACATATTCATGAGGCTGGCCACAGAAGAAGAACCCTCTATCATGTCTTCAGTAGCGGCAGAAAGATCCGGTAATTCTTTCATCTTTAAAGCTCTCGTTATCTCCCACTGCTCCACCTTCGTGAAAAGTGAAGACCTCTTCTTACCGGTTCGAGTCGACAAGGGAGACTAGAGTCCCAATCACCTGCACGAAACACTGAATTCTATATAATTAAGAAGAATCAATAACAGAACCAAAGAAAACAAAAATCTAAAGGGAAACTCACCTATGTCTATATAGTCTAAGGCATGACGAACCCTCGCCTCGCTTATGTTGGGCCAATTTCGATGGCCAAGCTCAACTAAAGCTCGAGCGTTGTCAAAGAAGGATCTATGGACACCAGTCAGATACGAATGACTAACTACACGACAAAAAGAAACGGTTAGGAAACAAATAAAATATGATTTTGATCATGCAAAGTGGTTTACCACTACGCCAGTTCCAAAGGACCTAAAACTTGTCGTCTGGCGGGTCGACAAAAACATGTTTTTTGGACTTGATGTAGAAGTAATAGTGTTGCCAGTCTTGTGTCTTGTTCGCATAACCGATGATTATATTATATTTAGGCCTCATCTTCACCGAGTTAAGACCGTACAACATAGGCCTCACCATCGTCAGCTCCTCAAACGCACGCATGCATAGGGATATACCAATATCTGCAGCCATCACCATCAACGCAACATCAAGGCAAAAAGAACCATTTAATAATTGGTAGATGGCTACATCCCGATGAAAAGCATACGACGTAATCATCCGAGAAATCGGAAACCAGAGCTTCGTGGTCTTCTGGAAATACGACTCGTAGACACACTGCTACCCGATGGCGGCGACCAAGGCCGTTGCTCCTTTGTTGGTATCATATATGTGACGAAAACTGCATCACAATCTTTCCACGCTTGTGGAATTTGACGAAGTCCCCCACATTCCCTTCCAAGACTGTCTCTGAACGACTACCGGACGCAACAGTTCAGGTTGTACGGCCGGGAGTTGCCTAAAGGCGCCACGAGCATGGTAACAATTTTGGACAAGGGGGAGCCAGTGTCAGTCTGCTTCGGCGAACCGACTGGGGAAGTACGTCTTCAGATACGTCCACCGCCGAGTTACCACCATCTTCTTCTCTAAATTGCCTTTCTGCATCGATGACCAGAAGCCTATGCGGCAGATTGAGGCTGGTTGTATCCATCAGCGCGTTCCGATGAACCAGATCGAAATCCTCGAGGGGTTCGTTGGTGGTCTCGTCTCTGGCGGGGCTCGACGTTGTAGCTACCGCTTTCCCTTTTTGTTCTTGAGAAAACTGTCTCCTCAGAGGCATTTCTTATACCGACAAATTTATATATTCTACAACAATGGACTAGAGAGAGAAAGTAGAGAGAAGGGAGAGAAAGAATACATGTGCTCGCGAAGAAGAATGGAGAGAACGAGGGAGGGCGCCTATTTATAAGAAGGGGAGAGACACGCTTCCCCAGTCGTCATAATTAGGTATACAAAGGCTTAATTGGGCCTTAACCGCCTGATTCTTATTCGTGACCTTTCAACTTCCAACTTAAATGGGCATGGACCTTTTCTAGATGCCCATTTCCCATCCGACTTTCTGAATTCCTGCGACCGATCGCTTTCCAACATGAGTCGACGAAGTGTCTCATTCTCTCGCTCGTTAAAGATGACTTCGCTTCTAAAAGTGCGTGCGAACTGATCGAGTTGATCGCCGAGACAGCAAGCGTCCCTTACACAGTGCGATCGGCGACCCCATCGAGTCACTCACCAGGACGACAAAAAAAAAGAGAGACGACACAAAATCGCCGAGAACGACTGCGTTGTACATCAGTGAACTAGGGAGATTTATTGTGGGAGGTGGATTACATCCCCTACAAGGCCCACGAAATAGCTGGCATGGCCCATCAGATTCGAAGCAATTCGGCTTGGCTTGTGGCTAAAAGCACGAAGCTCGCATATGCTTCTCTCTGGACTGCTTTTAGCCGATTCAGGTTACTCACAGTCGGCTGAACCTAAAGGACTAAAAAGATATCCCCTCTGATGACGAGTCGGCCCACACTAGTTAAAAGGCTCATTAAGACAAACCGATTTAGGGCATCCACTGTTTTAGGCCGGCTATGAAGAGGAAGGAAAAAGCAAAAAGAAAGAAAAAATGGAACACACACACTCATACTTGGCGGCTATAATTAAAGTTTTATCTTTTTTGTATTCTGCCGACTTGACCTTTCCGGCGAGCTCCTTAAACACAGGTCATTTTCCTTTCCGATACATCCTTCCTTGTAACCGACAAACGTTATTCGATTTAATAAAAACGTTTTCAGACTAATCCACCGACGAGTTTCGACCCTTTTATTGGAAATCGACCAAACTCGGTTCAAACAAGGACCAAAGTGATGAGAAAACCCGCGTTTGAGAAGTAGAAAAAGGTGATGGTGTAGACAACGAGCTTAAGTATGCCTTTTGGCAATGTGCAATGGAGTCATGTCCCGGTCATATCTAAACCAGATATTCTATATAACTGCATGCATGTCGTGATAGTTGTCTGAAGAAGGTAACATGTGTAATATGTAAAGGATTACAAGACACATGGGCATTTTTAGCCTAATAAGACCAAAAGGAGCTCAGATAAGTTTTGACTTTCACTCTGAATTTGACAAGTGATCCATTTTTGGCTTCAAATGTTACAAAACAGAGAATTATCTATAACGACATCTTTGACACTTTGTGGGAGCTTTGAATCTAGGTTAAAGTATAAGCGTTAGTCCCAATGATATCCTTTTTCAGATAAAACATTGTTTATAAGGAGATTAGGTTCAGTGAAATGATCTCACGAAAAAAGCTTCAAAAAGAAAATATTACAAAGAATTTTTTGATTTTGGGGACTGGATATGTTCTATGTATAAACATTGTTTTGCTTGTATACATTCAAAACAAATATTACAAAGAAGTTCTACTGGCCATTTATAAGTTTCCATCACTTGATTTGTCTCTTTTGTCGAATGATCCAAGAAGTTCTCAAGTAGCCTTTGATCCAATACCATGTTAGGTACCTGCACAGTATTAGTATATAGACTTATTAGAAACAGAGAAATAAAAGTTGAAAGATGAGATGGGTGCAGAGTAAAACCTGTCCACGAAGAACATTTTGGTGTTATGAGAAATGTCATCGATGAATTTAAGTTCAAGAAATTCAGGAGAGAGCTTCAACTTGTTTGCTTCAGCTTCTTTCAGTACACTAGGGACATTGATCAGAGCAGTAAAAACTAAACATCAAACCCATTTACTCTCTTTTTATATGTTCTTTAAATTGAATATTACCGGTAGTAATCTGCATCAGCGAGACTCTTTTGACGATCAAGATACACTGATTCTCGATATCTGCTACACTCTGTGAGCTGTCTTTCTCAGTCAGCTTCTGTTGCATCAGAATCTTGCTAACATTGGCGTTCTTCTCGGCTTCACTAATGGCCATTATTTTCTTTGTCTCTGCTTCTTTCTCAGCGACCCTTTGTTTAGCAATCAAGACCTTCAAAAACATTCAGTTCCAACAGTCTCTTATTATGTATTGCTAAACAGACTCCTACATTTTTATCATGCAATACAGAACTGTACCTTAGTGTGTTCATCTTCCATCTGCTCAAAGTTACGTCTTACAGTCGCTGGGATCTTCGGCTTTGTGACACACGCTAATGATCTCAATACCTGGAGCATAACGTGAGCAATCAGCCTGAAGAGCCTCTTTCATCCGCTCATCAATTTGAAACATATGATTGAATGAGTAACCAAAGATCATTGTACATAACTCAGATATTAGATACAATGTAAAAAGCTTCCAAACCATAAAGATCAAAGTTCCATAAAGGTTTCCCAATATATATACTCAGGGAACGGTTAAAGATGTCAATGTAGACTTGTTGAAGCGAATGAGAGCTGCAAAACTGGTTGATCTCATGATGAATCTTGTCATATATCCATGCGTTGTCATAGTCCACACCATAGTTGAGCAAAGTGTCATACACATAATCCTTACGCAGACGAATAACAACCTAAAAATCATTTTTACTCTGGTCACTACAGTGTGTAATTAGTGGAAAACAAAAAAATAATCATAGGGTCTTACTTCAATCTTCTCAAAGGTAACCATGACACCTCCTTTGGTACCACATGGTATATCCTTCACCTAAATGCACAGAGAGAGAGAGAGTAATTAGCTAAAGAAGTTACAATCCAAGCTTTTAATGGTATAAGACTTACTCACTTGATCTGTTTGGAGAGTGACTTGAACAGGCTCGTAGTGGGTTATGAAAGGAAGCTTGAGATGAAAACCTGGCTCTGTTATCATGTTGAGAAGAGCACCACCTCTCCAATACGCTCCAACGTGACCTTCAGGAACTTGGTGGACCAAAGATGAAGGGAACATGACCTGCTAATCCATTACACAAGTAAGAGAAAAAAAGATCTTTGTTGAAAAAAGACATGAACAAAGTACAATGACAAACCCAATTATGTTCTTGTCAGTACAAAGCAAGATAAAGTCAACTTCAGACAACAAAGCTCCAACGTTTTGGACAAAGGAGTAACTCAAAGTCAAAGCAAGTATCTAACATGTTAGAGAGAACCGGTTTAGTAAGGATCCATGTATAAACATCAACCGGTTTCTATTATTACCAGAGAGGCGATGGCGATGAAAACACCAAACGCAACGAGAAGCGGAGTCATGTTGCCGCCGGTTTCTCCGACCGGAGGATGACGGTGGTGGCCAGTTTCTGTTCTCCGTTGCTGAGGATCCATGCTGAAATTTGCTTGACCAGAACTCTGTGTGTGCAATTGCTATCGTACCGTTGGATGGAGTTGGGTCAACGGGTCGGGTTGCTTAAGTCAAATCACTTCAGATATGTATTTTTATATGATAAGGAGAACAAAATAAATAAATAATAAGAGTTAAAGACTTTTTTGGAATGTAATTCTTTCTTTTTTTTAGAAAATCATTGATTACTATATCTTATTATCTTAAGAGTTAAGAGAAATCTCTGTTTAAGGAAAATTTGTGAAAGTTCCTCAAATCTTTTATTATTAGTTCTATGATTTATAAATAGTAATTTATTTTAAGAATTTACTTGTTGATTTAATTTACAGTGAATTTGGAAATCATTCTAATTTAAAACACACATAAATTTAAAATGTGTATTTATCAATTACTATACCAGTTATATATGGATTTTACTCAACTAATAAATTGTAATATTTTCAAATCTTGTATTATTAGTTATATGGTTGATAATAATAATTGAAAGAATAGTTACTCAATTTTAGGAATTTACTTATAGATTTGAAACAAAAAATATTAAAATACAAAGATTTAAATCTAGAAAAATATAATATTTTACATTTAGATATAGAAATTAATAATAATATATGAATTTTCAAATCAACTAAAATACATATATGAATAACAGTTTCTCTAAAATAGTTTTTGACATCATTAATCCTCTAAAGAAACCGGTTAAATGATCAACCATGGTTTTCTAAAACCTTTACAAACCAAATCTAGGTAAAAGTGAATCGATCAACCTACAAAACTTTTGGTTCACCTCAATATCGATTGTCTGTGTTACAAACCAGACAAACTCTAGTACGTATGCTTTTGATTCGATTTAATGAAACTCCCCAGTTACTAAGATCCTTCCCATTCACCACGTCCACAATATCTTATGGTAAGTGTTCTCTTCACTCAGCATATCACACTTAAAAAGCAATGATTCCAATAAAATCAACTACACTGCATAGATGAAAGACAGAACAGAAAATTGAAAAAAAAAATCCTAGCATCTAGAAACCAACCTAAAATGGATGTCTGCCTCAAAGAACTTGCATTCATTGGTGGCAAAATCTCATCCGTACATCTAAAATCTCACCCGTACATCTAAAATCTCATAAGATAATGCGTTTTTATAGAAACGAAATGACGGAGAAACCGAGTGTGAGTGCTACTGAAGTGAACAAACTCAAAGCATCGTACCCTGAAGGATCAAAACCTCCGGTCGGACCAAAGGCAGGAGGTCCCGAAAACATTGGTGTTCCTGGAGGTCCAGTTGACGTGGTTATCCCTGCACGGCTGTAGACAAAAGTAGGTTAAAAACAAAACTTTCAAGTCACTTTAGAGACAAGTTTTAACCAAACATTGTCTCATACCAAATCTTGAAAATTAAGAAAAGAAATTAAGTTATATTGAAAAATGGGTAATGGCCATATCAACAATGAAATTTAACTGATTGGAGAATTTTCATGTTTAATACATTATTGGTACAATTATTTATTTTTATCTTTATTAAAGAGACATTTTCATAAATATTTTTTTTAAAGTTAAAAAACTCTTAGATTAATTAAAATCCTACATTTCACATTCTAAAATCTTGCCCCACCTCTCAACTCTAAAACATAAATCTTAGATAGTTAATCCTAGAGTTATAAGTGTTTCTTTCCTTCTTAAAAAATGAGAGTAAAAATGGTCAAGGTAAACATGAAAAGCGATAGTATGAATGTGATATTTTTGACAATTTCCTAAACTAATTTACTCTTTTTGGGAAAATTTTCAGAGTTTAAGTCAGTAAACATACCTAGGACTTGAAGGATAGATGCAACCAGTAACAACAGCTACAAAACAAAATAAAACAAAACAAAAACAGAGGAAATCATCAATAATATTGCAGCTTTTGACTTCATTAGACCAAGATTTGCAAGATTTGGTTTTTATGAAAGAGAGGAGTTACTTGAAGGAGGATTTGGACTGGTAGTAGCAGTTCCTGAGAAATTACAGCTTCCAGGGAGTTGTCCAGATCTTTGGAAATAGCTATTAACTGCCCAATCACAGTGACCCTTGACATTGTTGGGTTGATAACAAGGACCTTTCACATGGATTGGATTACAATCACCTAAAACTCCACATGCATAGTCTATTGAAGTTTGAAGATCTTTCTCTCCAACTCCATCTCTGCATAGACAGTAAGTTGCACCTAGAAAGAAAGAGATATATTATGTTTTCTTGAGCTTGAAATCTCAAGTAAAGTGGATGATTCGGATTGAAAAAGGGTTTAGACAAGTCCGTTGTGATTGGTGGAGACACATATTGAAAACAATATTTGCTTTTAATGAAGAATTTGAGAGAGACAAAACCAGAAAGACGTACTTGAGTAGCTGGTTAAGGCCAAGAGAAACAACAGAGCAAGAAGCAATTTCATGATGTTCTTTGACCTCACCTCAAAGCTAAAAACACAATCCAAGATGAGAGAGAAGAACAAGCTTATAGATGAGATTATACTTAGACGAGAGAAACGAGTTTATTAATAAAAATGACTGTTAATTTATCAATAAAAAGACTGATACAAGACTATACGTCTCTTTCTAGTTCCAAAGGTTTAACGACATACAAGATATAGAACTGTACATGGTCCAAGGTAACTTTATATCTGTTTATTATAATGCGAAAAATGTAGTATTTCATATGTTATTGTTTGGTACAGTTCAATTATCCTTAATATAAAATATAGTAAATGCATAACCAAAGTAATCGTGTTCGATCGTGAGACCACAATGGAATTATGAAAAATGGAAAAATCTTAGTACAATTTTAACTTTTTATTAATGTTCCATCTAAACAATGTACGATGGATTAAGAAACTGGGAATTGACACATTTTATACAAAATCGCATTACAATGTGCGAGTTAATGGTAACCTTGGCCATCTAGTCATATATGGTTGGTGGTGCACGTTACATTCGAAGTTTGTAATTAATAAATAGTACTATTCATAGTTATTATTTATTTTCGTAGTACTATTCGTAGTTATTATTTATTTTCGTAGTACTATTCATAACTATTATTTTATAGCAAAAACAGTAATTATTAACCTAAGGGTCGGGTCAAAATTTACCCTAACATTGGTTTGAGTGGTTTCTGCAGTTTCTGTTGGCTCGGTGTGATCGCCCCCCCCCCCAACTTCTTTTTATTTGAAGCGTTTAAACTAAGAGCATGATTATTGGGGGGTTCTTAGGGGGTTCTTAACCAAAAGTAGCGGTGGGTTCCACCACTTTTCCTAAGAACCCCCTCTAAAAGTTCTTAATTAAGAACCGTATCTTACACTGTTTCGTGGGTCCACTGCCACGTGGCGGCCCACGATTGGTTTGTTTTAAATTTTTCTTTTTTTTTAAATATGAGAAAAAGTAAAAAAAAAAAAAACCTAAGAACCCCGAGGAGGGTATCTAGCAATAATCATGCTCTAATATGCTAAATTAGTTTAGCTCAATTTCATTACTGAAGATTAGATTAGCTTTCACATAAATATTTTAAAAATTAAAATCTCTGTAATAATATACCATTTTCTTTTGGGAAGTTAAAATCTCTTTAACAACATACCATTTTCTTTAGAGGAATTTGCCAATATAATTCATAATTTGATTTAAAATGCAAGTAGACCACATTTGTAATAAAATGAAAAACTAATATATATAGGGAATGCAATTACCATTTACTCCTTATAATCAAACAAAAAAAACAAAAATTTATTTTACCATTTTATCTTTCTAAAATCTACTTTTAACAAAAGATCTATTATGGGGGTGATTGGTAGCTGCTCTAAGTTCTGTAGACAGCTAAAAAAAGATTAAAGCCACAAAATTTTACCAATCGCACTTTACTTTATTTTCTTAAAACTTACAGCTGACTTTCCTTTTTTAGTTATTTTGGCTGTAGATTCCTCTTTATCCACAGCTTATAAACGAAGCTCTAAAAAAATTTAAATGATCTGCGATTTTATAGCATTTATAATTAATGCTTATCAATTAAATTTTCATTTAAAAATCAAAGTGAAAAATCTACAGCTACAACAAAAATTATACAGCTTAAATTCTACAGCAAAAACCTAAAAGCTACAGCTTTAACCAATCAAGCCCTATGTAATCTTTTTAATAAGTCTATTTCCTAATTTTATATAATAATTATATTTTAAATACGAAAAAGAAATTATTTAAAATTTATAAAAAAACATTAGTATATGAACAAATATGAAGTATTTAAACCTAATTTTATAAAATTTAAAAAATTTAAAAATATAAATTAGTTTGCTAACCATGTTTAGGGTTTGTTTTGGGTTTAGTAGACTAAAAAAGTTTACATGAATTATGGAATTGTAGATTAAAAAAGAAGTATACTTGAATTATGAATTATGAAATTGTTGAATGAAAATAAGTCTATTATGCAATTCTTTTAACCTAGTTGATTTTTTATCTCACTATACAAATGAATTTTTCACACACTTTCTCTAAATTGGATGCACAAGTTTTTAAAACTTTCTTATTTCTTTCTAAAAATCTCATATTCTCTAAAGTCTCTCACTTCTCTCTAGTCTCTTTGTATTAAAAGACAAAATGTAGTTGATTTCTTACTATTTTGTGTTTATATTCGAATAAAGGTACAGATTCAAACTTCTTATGCTTGGTTTGCTACTATTTAGCTTATAAATTCTTTTTTGAAAGTTTTTTCTTCAAATTTGAAGCTATCTTTCATGTTTTCTAAATGCACAAATTTTGCAGATCTGAAAAATGTTTGATTAAGTATAGTGAAAAAACTCTAATTAAAAATTAATATTAGTAGACTTCATTTAAAGTCTGCTAAACCATAAATTTTAACCAAACTTCATAAAAAGATTACTAAAATATAATTTTTTTTTTGTTTTATATCTTTCTAATAACTTTATGTTATTCTGCATATATTTTTTAGATTTTATTTCTCCCTACAAAATTTTAGAATTAGATATATTAATTTTTAATTTATTAATTTACTAAAATAAAGTTGTAGACTTTAACTCTATATTTATTCTTTGGTACTATTTTATCTTAAAAATTATATTTATGAAGATTTTAGCTTTGAAGATATTTCAAATTTTCTAAATGAACATATTCTCATGTTTGGAATTATATGATATAGTAGACTTCAAAAGAAGTCTACTATTTTTTATCTCATGTATTTTAATAAATTTAATAATTTATTATCATTATTTTATTGTCTTTTGCATAACTGATTAATAGACATCTTTATCAAATTTCAGTAGCAAATCATTAAAATAATTAAATAAACTGTAGAAGAATCATATAAAGTTTTTTTTTGTAATAAATTATCATCTTAAATATATGTTTGTAAATTAAAATATTTGTGCATAAAATTTTTTTAAAAAAAAATTAGTTTTGTAATTGACCAGAGTTTGCTTAGACTCCGATTTTTGTTGAGTAGACTTTATGTGCAATTTACTTAGTTTAAAATTTTAAAAGAGGTCAGTTTTTTTTTTGAGAAACCAATGGATTTGGTGCTATAAAATTTTTAGTAATTAATTTAGACATGGGTAACGCCTATACAAATTCATAAATCTGATGTGAAAGAAATCATAAATCTACACTATCCAATCATATGAGCATCCGAGCATGAGCTACCAACTTAAGTATAAGCAGAAAAAAATGAGTACATCTTTTTAGCTGGGTATATTAAGGTGTGGACGGACATGTAACGGTATGGGTCGCGTACCCTTTACTGCTTTTTGTCTTTTAAAATCATTTAAGTTAATTTGATTAAAATGTTTCAGTTTTTTCAGTCAAAAAGTCTTCTCAATCTATTTTTGGTTATTTTGAATACAATGTTTTTGATTAAGAAACTTAAGTGACATAATATTTAACAAGATTAAATATGATAATTTATAATAAAGGCATGTTTATTGCAGATTTTTTAGTAGGAATTCTTATTTTTTTAAAAAAAATGTTTCTTAGCTTTTAAATAAGAAAACTTAAAAATTATTTTTTAAACAAGAAATTTAAAAAAAATCAAATTAAATTAAAAATTCACCCTAAAAACCGGAGATAAACATAGCATAAGTTTGATATCTAGAACACTAGCCGCTTTTTACTGATAACTATATAAAGAGAGAGAGACAAGCAATAAGAATTTAGTTACGCTGCCACCCCTAAACCCTAGAATAATTCCCTCTAAATAAAATTAATCAAGAAGAACAAAAATTAGAACTTGAGAGTTATTTCACTTCCATTAATATTGCTATGATCACCACTTTCTTCCTTAAGAGCAGCCAATCCTTTTCTTTCTCCACCACTACTCGCTGGCGATTTCCCTTCACCGGCGGCACTGTCCGTTAAGTGATGATGAGCTGAATCTGTGGACGCGGAGCCACCGCCAGATGAGCTGTTAAACGTTTGAATGTGGTGGTGGAGTGGCTGAGGTGGAGGCGGAGTTGTGTAGAATTCTTGAGAGGAGCAAAAGTGTGGTGGAGGCTGCACGGCCGCGTTGCCATGGTGGTGTTGGACTTGGTGGTGGTAGATAGTCGGAGTGCGGCCGCCGTGTGCGGTGGTGTATTCTGGTGGAACCCATATACTACCTAGGACCACCAAGTGAGGACCTTGCCCACCTGGTGTTTGTGGGCTTGGGCTCGGTCTTCTTATGTGAAGCCGATACTTCTGTTTGAAAGTATTATAAAGTACTTAATCATGTGTTAAAGTTCTAGAGAAGTAAGCACATTGTGGTGGCTTGGGATGTGGGTTACCTGGAGATGACTTTTGACTTCATCATTGGTCAAACCATCAACTTTCATGAGTTCCCTTATCTGTTTCGGTGTAGCCACTGCAATAATTCAAAAAACATATAATTATGGATTTAATTCATAAACTATCAAATCAATTCAGTTAAAAGGAAAACTTTATCTTAACTAAGTTAAAATGTTATTTTTGATATATCCCCAATCATACAAACTGATATCAAATCCAGAATCAAAATACAAAAATCAAATTAAATTTTGATTTATTCAAAATTCACTATATATTTTCATTGAGAATTGAGTGTGATTCATAATCTGTGTCTAGTAAAGTTTTTCTAAATACTATATCAACCTTCATATAGGAGAATTTGATCTTCTTGTATGGATAGTAGACAAAAAAATTGTTTGTAGTATATTGAACAATTTTCATGTTTACCACATTATTGGTATCATTATTCATCTTTACTTTCACTAAAGAAATATTTTCATAAATATCATCTTTTAAGAGACAATTTTTTTTTAATTAATGAAATCCTTAAATTTTATATTTCTAAACTATACCCCACCCCTCAACTATAAATCGTAAGTCTTAGATTAATTAACCCAATGGTTATAAGTGTGTTTTTCTTTTTAAAAAATAAGGATTAAAATGATTAAAGTAAAAATAAAAAGCGGTAGTAAAAACGTGGTATTTTTGAAAATTTTCCTAATATATTTTAGTAGCTAACGTTAGTAACTGAAAAGCTAAAAATCTTGAAATTCATTTATTTAAAAAAAAACAACTGCTAAATGAACAGCAGTTAATTAAAGCAAGACAAATGGATCCACACTATATCTATATGTATATAGTGTTTACTAAAATATTAGAATAAACCTCGAACTAAAACTTAGATTCTATGGGACTCCTAAATAGAAATTAGGAGTTGTATATGTACACTGTACAACAATGATTTCTTTGACGCATCAAATATATATGGTCTAATGAGAAATCATAGTGACTAGCTTAATGACTATGTAACACCACTATCCATAGTAAACCTGCATCAAATTGAAACATAAATTTAATAACTGTATAACTAATTGTACCTTGAGATGATGATGAGCTGAATCTGTGGACGCGGAGCCACCACCAGATGAGCCGTTAAACGTTTGGATGTGGTGGTGGTGGAGTGGCTGAGGTGGAGGGGGAGTTGTGTAAAATTCTTGAGAGGAGCAAAAGTGTGGTGGAGGCTGTGCAGCCGCGTTGCCATGGTGGTGTTGGACTTGGTGGTGGTAGATAGTCGGAGTACCGCCGTGTGCGGTGGTGTACTCTGGTGGAACCCATATACTCCCTAGGACCACTAAGTGAGGACCTTGCCCACCTGGTGTTTGTGGGCTTGGGCTTGGTCTTCTTGTGTGAAGCCGATACTTCTGTTTGAAAGTAATATAAAGTACTTAATCATGTGTTAAAGTTCAAGAAGCATATTTGTGGTGGCTTGTGGTGTAGGTTACCTGGAGATGACTTTTGACTTCATCATTGGTCAAACCATCAACTTTCATAAGTTCCCTTATTTGTTTCGGTGTAGCCACTGCAATAATACAAAAAAAAACATATAATTATGGATTTCATTCATAAACTATCAAATCAATTCAATTTAAAAGGAAAACTTTATGTTAACTAAGTTAAAATACTATTTTAATATATCCCAATCATATAAACTGAAATCAAATCCAGATGTGAATCAAAATACAAAAATCAAATCACGTTTTAATTTATGAATTGAGTATGATTCCTAATTTTGGTCTGGTCAAGTTATTCAATAATACTATATCGACCTTCTTATAGGAGGATATGATCTTGTTGTATGGGTAGTAGACAAAAAAAGCTGTTTCATAACATATTTCAGTAACTACTATAATTAATAACTGAAGAGCTAAAATCTCGAAATTCATTATTTTTTTTTAAATCAACAGCTAAATGAACAGCAGTTAAATTAACGCAAGGCAAATGGATCCATATAGTGTTTATTTAAATATTAGAACAAACCCCTAACTAAAAACTTAGATTCTGTGAGACTCCTAAATAGAAATTAGAGTTGTATATGTACACTGTACAATAATGATTTCTTTGACGAATCCAATATATATGGTCTAATGAAAAATCATAGTGACCAGCATGATGATTATGTAACACCACTATCCATGGTAAACCTACATCAAATTAAAACATAGATTTATCAATCGTACTAATTTGTACCTTGAGAACCACCTAGCATTTGAAGAGCTTGAACAAATTTCCGGTGCAAATCCTGCGACCAGCAACGCCGTGCCTTTCTATTACTTTGACTTGTTGTCGAAGAAACTCCACTACTATTTGACTTATTATTATTATTATTGTTATTACCACTGTTGATCATGCTCTCATCATTACCGCCGTGGTTATTAGTATGTTCATTGGTCGGAGATGCTCTTTTGACCTCCGTAGATAGAGCTAACTCAGGCAACGATTCTTCCTTTGAGAAAGGAAGAAAAGCCCCACCACCATTTCTTTGTTTGGCATCAAAATGTCCGAGTTTCGGACTACTAGCAAGTTCGTCTCTGGAAGACTGGTTTATAGTTTGATCAATGTTTTTCGGTTTGGTTTCGGGTTGGCTCCAAAGCTGAGCAGTCTTCATCCAATTATTCCCTTTGTTGTTATCCTTTTCGGGTTGGTTTCTTAAGGGTATGAACTCTTCAAGAACCGGTCTTGCGACAACACTTTGGTTGCTGTTATTTCTATTTTCCCTATATGCTTCTAGCTGTTGTTTGTAAGCTTCCACAGCTGAAAAAAATGTTAAGGTAATTTGAAACATGAAAGTTAAAGATGTAACTAGCATGAACCTTATTATTAACCTTTAAAATCACTTTAGTTAAATTTGTTGATTTCAGTGGTGGGAGGAATTAAAAAAAGTTTGGTGATTCAAAGAATCAAAAGCAAGCTCTGATTTTCATGAAATAAATTCTTAAATTAATGAAGTAAAGATCTTTTGAAAAAGTAAAAAAAAAATGAAAATCAGATACTCTTCTAGTTAGATTTATGTTCTTGTTTTAAGTCATTTATTATTTTGTTACAAAGGAAAGATTTTTAATACATATTATACAAAACTATATATGTATACGTAAATATTTCTAACTGGATATATCATATATGTACCATTGTTAAGGAGTTGCATGCAAAGAGGAAGCTCGCGTTTGAAGGCATCGATCTTGAGACGTTCCTGTTCGAGCCGAGAAAGAAGATCTTCAAGCTTCTGTGAGGTTTGATCGCTCTGAAAATTATCTTCAAATGATTTCAAAAGCATAGAGTAGCTTTGTGGCTTGCAATCCAAGCTTAGTTCTGATGAGGAAGCCATATATTTGTATATGTAAGGAAAGTATATATTAATGTTTTTTGGCTATAAATAGATGATCAAGGAATCAAGAAGAATTTAGATGGCGCTTCAAGTTTCAGATGATGTGTATATGCTGAATATTTCTTAAAAATGTATTCAATGATTTTGTGGCTTTGTGAAACTTAGGGTTTGGAGAGAATGAAGAAGATCGATGAAAAGGGGAATAAAATGTTAGGTTGTGGACACAAGGAGGATCACGAGGAGGTTCATGTCCTTTTTAGAGGGCTCAGTTCAAAGAGAGGGAGGGAATAAAGTGATCTGTCACCACACACACACACACATATATGTGTGTGTAGAAAGAGCCAGGAGTGATCTATAGAGAGAGAAGTTTTGATGCTAACTAAGACTAATTAAAGTTCAAAAAGCCTAACTAAGGCTTTTGATGCTACCATGCATAGATTGTTTCATATATGGTTTATTTGAAATATTTAAGAAAAATTGCTTATAATATCACTAATCGGATATCAATTTTCAAAAATATCTTCGATCAAAATATCTTAACATTTGGATATATGGTTTAATGATTATTATTTAAGGTTTAATAGTTAGGAGTATGATTAAGTTTATAAAATTCTATAGATAATTTTTAAACATGTCTAAATCAATGATTTATTAGAATTAGTTTAGTATTTTTTTTTCAAAACAAATTAATGGTATTTATGAAAATAGTTATTTTAAAAAATAAATTAAAAATTGTATCGATATGTGGTAAAATTAGAATTTTCTCAATATTTACGGTCTTTTCTTTACTAAAATACTTTGCGTATAAATAGAAAGATTTGATTGTTGAACAAAGTTCATAGCCGCGAAGTAAGAATTGTTGTAGCGGTTAACAAGGATGCGGTTAGAAACATATTTAGTGTTTTAAATAAATATGTGATCAGAAGAAAATGAAAACAATTGCAACATCTTTGTTTTTGTAAATCAAAAGGATATTCTATTAACAATATCTCTTTCTACTTGGCCACAACAGCTCAATTGGTTATTTTCAATTAAAAGTGAACAATTTAGCGGTTGTGCCTAATTATTCATAGCTTACAAATAAATTTACTTTTCCATTACTAGAAAATAATTATATGAGCTTTGCAGTAGCTCAATAGCATATACTTAGCAAAAATATTCAAGGCTCAACTTAAACTACGACCACATGATTTTTATTTCTAGGGTTTTTATCTTATTACATATGCTTAGTTTCTAATCACTTTTTGTCAAGTTATTACATTTTAATATAAAATTTAATACAGTGCCGAGTTCATTCATTTTTGTAGATAATACAATTCCATTTGAAAGAAAGAGAAAAGGGAGGCTAAAGGAGAAAAGAGTAGGATATAAAGCAGCAGAGAACAAAAGGGAACATAAGGAAACTTGTTATAAAGAACAAATGGGTAAGAAAAAGCTTTAAATATATTCCGCTTGTGTTGGTTCACCACTTTGCAATTCACATATAGTATATCTTATACTTTTAGAATTCGGATTTTTTTTTGCTAAAATAATGTATGTTTCCTAGCTATGCAACTGTTTTAAATAGATGATTTAGCTGCTCACATAAAAATAGGTTCAAGCTAAAGATTCTGAATTTTTTCATTCAGAACATTTGTGAAAGAAAAATACATTTAAAGCTATGTATGTAATCACCAATTCACCACTGCCATCCATATATGAGAAAGGAATCAATAGTTTATGGTTTGGCACATTTAGGGTAATTTAGAATCGGTGCCAAAAGAAACACTAAATATTCTTCCACCTTATGTTTATTTAAGAAAAAAAAAAGAGAGAGAGTTGAGATTCAAAATATATCGAAGAAGCATATACTAGCTAGGCAACACGATTTTTATATTTACAGTCGCACGAGAGAAAGACAGAGAGACATAGATAACAATTGATCAATTGTTTTTTTCCTAAATCGAATTTTTAAAAGTTGTGTATTAATTTTTCTAAAATTTAGTGGACGCAAAAGAGAGAACGAGAGGGAATATCTGATTTAATTGATTACACTAAGACAGATATTCACTTAAATAATATTGAAATAAAGTTTTAGAGTCGCAGAATCTTCCAACCAGGCATTAGTGAATTGGTGAGGAAGGTAGAAGATTCTTGCTTGGAAATATTTTAAACCTTCTTTTTTTTGAGAAAAATTTTTTTTTAAACATTTCGAAAAGACATTATTCGCTCGCATTTTAAAGAGAATTTGGGCTGAAAAACTATAAAACAAAACATAATTAAATATCTAACAAAAAAAATACTTTCATTATTTCTGGAATATATACTATATTATCCTTAGTATCATGTTAATGAAAAATCAAAATACCTTTTTCTTCTTCGATTATCAACTACTACCACTCTTCTTCCATCCTCATCACCTTGTCCTCTGCCACCATTACAATACGATCATCACTAATTTCATACTGAGTTTTGTATCTGTCTTCTCCTTAAGCACCAACTCTTTTTATATATTTAATATCCTTTTTTTATAATTATTATCACCTTATTCATACTCACATTCAAGCCACCATCATCATAGTCACCACAGCCATCTCCAAATCAATAATCTCTGCTATATATCGTTTTTAAAACTACATACTAAAATATGCAGACATGACGGCGTTACGATCGAGGCGCCCTCGTTTATATTGTAAATTTTCGGTTATACTATGCTATTTGAACAATATGTACTATGCTATTCGTTTGTTACCATTCTATTTTAATAATGCTTCATACTATGTACTATGTGCATATTTTGATATTTGGATTAGGGTTTATATTTTCTTTTAGAGTTTAATGATTTGGGTTTAGTTTAAGGAAAGTTTGAGTTGATATTTTACGGTAACTATTACCTTTTTCCCAACAATCATAGACATTTCAAAATTTGAACAATATGTATTATGTTATTTTGTTTGTTATTTATTCTATTTTGATAATGCTTCATATTATATACTATTTGCATATTTTGATATTTAAATTAGGGTTTATATTTCTTTTTAGGGTTTAATGATTAGCGTTTTTAGATTTAGTTTATAGAAGGTTTGGGTTGACGTTGGGGTAAACATTACTTCCATCCCTGCAATTATAGATTAATATGATCTATGCCATTTTCTATTTTATTTATATATACCACCATACTCACAATCATCGTAGATAACATAAACACCTCTACTCTAACAAGAATTTTATTTTGTTCTTCATTAAGTGACATATGTTATTACTCTCAACTGACTTCGACAAAACCGAAAGAAAAAAAAATGCTAGAAGATCTAATAATGTCAACATCAATACCGTATTTTTAATTTTGCTCTCAAAATTAACTATTACACAAACTAAACATTTTTTAACATGTGTTGCATTGTCTTTCATATTTTTATTTTATCTAGGTTCAACTACTCTTGTCCAAAAAAAATTCAACTACTTAGTGAGACCTAAAATACTTAGTAGATCTACATTGAAAACTTAGACTAATACAATTTGGTGATATCAATTTGATTTTGATGATTTATATAGGACTTATATATATATATGCTATTCAAGAGTTTAATTATGAAAAAAATCTAAATTATTCTTGAATTTTGTAAATAAACTCACAATAATTAGTTTACATTGTAAGTATAACTAAGCACATATGTGTAACTAAATACTCTAGTTGTATAATCAAACATGTTGTGATATGATCTTAAAAAAAACATGTTGTGATATGGATAATAAAAATAATATTTCAAATATGAACGATGAACGGAACGTAACTTGGACTACTCGCTTCTTTTTCCTCTTTTAGAGGCCATGAAAGTACAAAATTGAACTCTTTTAGTTTTGCAAGCCGACAAAGGAAAAAAAAAAGTCTTTTGAAAATGTATAGTTTTTGACATAAGTTTTAGTGACTTAGGTATATCCTTGTATTTCTCTATTATTAGATTGCTTGTTTATAAAATTGTTGCCTAATCTCTAAGGTCTCCATATATCTTATGTTTTAGACGCGACCAATCGAGGCAATCAAATGATCAAATTGAAAACAAACACGTACCGACCAAACCAAGTTGGAATAAGCAAGAATATAACGTTCTAACCACATTTTATATGGTTTGGCCTCGCTATATAGAAAAGAAAATTCTTTGAGTTTTTGCCGATCATTGGCTTTTGCTAATGTTATTCTCGAGTTTTGGTGGGACAAGAACCGAGCCAGATTAGTATCCTGGTCGTGGACGTTCGGTCGGACCAATTTTTTTTTTTTTTTTTTTTTAATAAAAAAACTGATATATATACAAATCAAAGCATTTTTTTGGACAACATACAAATCAAAGCATAAGATGTAAAAAAGAAGAAGAATATATTTAATACAGACAAAGGGGATATTCAGAGAGAAATCAAAGTTGAGAAGTAAGTCGAAACGTGTCACGAGAGAATCTCTTTTGTGCGTGTACTTTGCATGGGATGCTAAAAAGGAAATATCTCTTTACCTTTCGACAGAAATTAAAAATATGAAATTCATTCCCAAAATAAAAGAAAAGTAAAAGATGTAACTAAAGTTGGATTCTAAAGAAGAATCTTTACGAAAGTTAAGGGTTGGAGTCTTGCACATGAAGATTTTTATTGGTTTGAACAAAATGCGACCAACCAATCAATGTTTTCACTAAGTTTATGTCATGTTGTTTAATTTTCTTATTGTTTTTTGGTGTAAATGTATTAGTTTTCTTTATATGAAACATTCTTAATTTTCTCGTGTTATAATGTGATTATTTACATATTTTTTCAAAATCTAAAAGTTATTTTTAGTATTCTTTTTTTTTTTTTTGGAACACTTTTTAAAAAGGGTGCAACACAAGGACTTCCCGGGAGGTCACCCATCCTAGTACTACTCTCGCCCAAGCACGCTTAACTGCGGAGTTCTGATGGGATCCGGTGCATTAGTGCTGGTATGATCGCACCCTATTTTTGATGGGATCCGGTGCATTAGTGCGGAGTTTTGATGGGATCAGGTGCATTAGTGCGGAGTTCTAATTTTAGGTTATTAAATTTTTGTAAAACGCAAGAGTTTGTTCAAAGGAGATGAATGATGGAATTCGAGACTAATAATACAAAGGGAATTCCACAATGACTGGTTAATGTGTTGAGGGAATTAGGTACCTTCTAGTTTTTTTAAGAACAATCTTTGTAGGGCAAATTTCTCAAATAACACTTTTTGAAGATTTTGTCACAAAAATAAACTTTAAAAAACAAAAATGACCAAACTAGACCTTTTTATTTTTTAAAAATTAATATTTTTTATTTAATTTTTTAATTTTAAACCTCACCCCCAAAACCCCACCCCATAACTCTAAACCTTAAGTCTAGATTAGTTAATCCAAGGGGTATAAATGTATATTTACCCCCAAAATCCCACCCCAAAAATATTATTTTTGTCATTTTTTCCCTTAAAATTTATTTTTGTGACAAAAACTTTTTTAGGTCTATCTTAGAGTATTTCTCATCTCTTTATATATACATATATTTTAAATTTTCTCACTTGCTTTAACTTTTTATGCAAAGTTCTGTATTTTTTTTATATCATCTGCATATCTTACCATGATTGATTTTTATAGAACACATGAGCGAGCAATATTCCAACATAGATATACGTGTATATTCGAGGCTATCTGTATCTATAATATACTGTATATAAATAAATCGTTTTTGGATGTGTAGTTTGGAATTTAAGATTAGTCTAGGGGTAATTAAGTACGTAAAACAACAAAATTAAGGGAAATCTTCAAAACTATCAATTTCTTTGTAACACTTTTCATTTTACATTCATTAAAAAAACATTTTCAAAAATACTACCTTTTTAAAGGGTAAATTTTTAAAAAATTAATTAGAATCTTAAATTTTAAATTTCTAAACTTTACCACCACCCTACACTACCTCTTAACTCTAAACTCTAAGTTTTAGATTAATTAATCCAAAAATTATAAGTGTGTTTTTTTCCTCTTAAAAAATAAAGGTAAAAGTGATTAATGTATTTTTAAAAAGTGGTACAAGGAATTTGATATTTTTGAAAATTTTGCCAAAATGGCAATATTGATTGTTGTTGTTAAGTTTCAAGCATTATAATGACAATGGATATGTTGAGTGATGATTTACAATATGCCATAATTATATTTTCTGGCATATAATATAATATTTGACATTTCTTTTCCAAATGATGGTTTTTGTACCACTAATCTCAAACCAAATATTATTCGCGAATTGATAACATTCTTGACTAAGGATATATATATATATATATATATTACATTTCTGCTTGGATTAAAATATATTACTGTTTTAAATTTTATGAACTTCTGATTTGTTCAAGCTATATATAATAGCCCGAGTCATTAATATATAGGACCTTGTGCAGGATTTATTTACATAAGAACAATATAAATGATTTGTAAAAATAGAACCATAAAAGGGGCTAAAACTCTACATATAATTGTTAAAAAACTGACCTAGTGCGAATGCATCTGTTGCACTGCCCAAGAGCCGAGCTTGAGTATATGATAGAACTATTTTGATAAAACTCATATGTAGACATTGTTGACAAAAGGAAAAAAAAAACAAATATGTTGACATCTTAAGATAAATACTTATAAGCAATGTTATGTGTACTATATAAATTAGTTAATATATTTATACATATAAAAGTATCAGAATTTCCAAATAAAGACTTTTATCATGAAAGTTCAAATTTCAAAAATGATGTTAAACCTTTATTCTATTGGACAATGACTGCAAACTCACAATAATGTAAAATCTTGAGGAACTATGTCGCCAGAAGTCAGAACTTCATGGTTTATGGAGAATGGTTTTCGAAGACATTTGAGGTTTCGGTAATAATGTAATATAATCACCAAAGGTCGTTAAATCAACTGAAAATAATTTCGACCATTGTGTCAGAAATCTTCGGTTCGAGTGATCGCTAGGACGAAACTAATATTACATATTGTGATTTCAAAACTGTGAATATTGAGACTTCGGCACAAACCTTCTAATAACTTAAAAAAAAATGTTAACATAATCTAATCATATGGAGAATGTTGGATCGAATAATAACTTTTCTTTAGTTAGACACTCTTGAGAGTAATACGGGCTCTTCAATGGATCAGTGACAAAGGCCCATGACGAGTCAAGCTCACAAAGATGAGTTCCTGGCTCTGCAAACAACTCCTCAACGGTCACTTGTAAGAAGCAGAGGAACAACAAAAGCTGAGTGTAGGACACAAGCGCTTCTCCTCCAAAACCGTTTTGATCTAAACTTTTCTCTATGTGATGTGTAGCTCACTTTCCAGCTGTAGTGTCCAGTTATGTATATAAAAATTCCAGATTGTTCTCCTTGGATCCTTAAAAATAAACTTGTATCTGTAAACGCTAAAGGTAAGTTAGAAGTTATTGTTCTTTACTCAAACGTCCATCGTCTTCACTTTTTATAAGATTGATATCACATATAATGGACCATATTGTTGAAAACTGAAGATGCTTATGAAATGTTTTCTAAAACAGATCCTTTTATTTGTTGTTGAGAAAGAGTCATTGTGTAAATCATCTCGTAGCTTTATCTACTAAATAAATTTCTTCCATGTTTATTGAAAATATATCAAAGTTAGTAAATGAACAAAGTTGAAGATAAAGAATGTAAAGCCAAACGAATGCAATATTGAAATTAATACATACGATTTGATCGTTTAAGCAATTGGGGATGTAGCTCAAATGGTAGAGCGCTCGCTTTGCATGCGAGAGGCACGGGGTTCGATCCCCCGCATCTCCATTAATTTATTTATTTTTCTCCCTCACAGATTAAAAAAACATTTAAAATAAGGATGGGCGTTCGGATACCCATTCGGGTTCAGCACGGGGTTCGATCCCCCGCATCTCCATTAATTTATTTTATTTTTCTTTCTACAATTTTGGAAAATTCATCACTCATACCATCTTTTCTTACTTCTAAATTTGCTCTCTCACAGATCAAAAAAACATTTAAAATAAAGATGGGCGTTCGGATACCCATTTGGGTTTCAGTTTTTGGGGTTAAAGATTTTAGCCTCATTCAGATATTTATAAATTTCGGTTCAGGTTTGGTTCGGATCTTTGCAAATTCGGATAACCCGTTTAAGTTATTTTTAAAATTTTAAAAATTCATATAAACTTTATTTTCTCAAAAAATAAAAATAAAAAATGATATATAACATATAAATTTAGGTAATGTATGCCAAAATACCTAAACTAACATAAAAATGGGTTTTGCTTAAAATTTTGATAGAGAAACAATAGATATTTTAAGTGTTTTTGGTGTTTTGAGTATTGTTTATCTACATTAGGTATTTACTTTTGACTATTTCTATATATTTTAAACAATTTCTAAATACTTATAGATTTTGGATATTAAATCTAAAAATAGCTAATATATTCAAGCACATAAATCTGATTCGGATATATTCGGATATCCAAAATATTTCGGATCGGATCGGGTTTGGTTCTCTAGATACCAAAATTTTAAATCCATTCGGATATTTATCTAAATTCGGTTCGGATTCGGTACTATTTTTTCGGATCGATTTCGGTTTGAATTTCGGGTTTGGATTTTTTCACCGGCCCTAATTTAGAGTTTTATATACAAGAACTCATTTACTATCATCTCAGACCTTCAAATATACAATTTCGATGATAATATTATAAAGGAGTAATCTCTTTTACAAATTAGAGAAACAAAAATTGGATGAGTGGAAATATATGGCAAAAACTAAAAATGAAAAACTAAAGAATATTGAATCTAACTCTATTTTCTACTCATAGTCATAGCTACACGTTCCACTCTTACAAAACCTTCAACTGTTCTTCTTGTGTCCGAGAAAAGAATAATATATCTGACAGAACTTGCAGGATGCATTGTCTGGATCTGTTAAGAACAAACAAATCTATACAAACATCAGACTGATTTACTTTTTGTTGAAGCTCAGGATTTGATTTAGAGAAGAGAGAACTTACAAGTGAAAAGACTGAGTAGTAGTGACTAGTGAGTGTTGTTTATACTGTGAAAAGAAGAAGAATATACTCGCAGCAAGTTATTTTTTGAGAAATGGTTTTTGACAGACAAGAAGTCTTTGGTCACTACCGTCTTGAAGATCAATGACTCTTGCTTCCCAACGCACTCGTGTTGCTAGTGCACGTGCCATCTCAATCACTCCCAACTTGTCACTTATAACAACCCATCCCTATTTATATTAATCACACAAAGCTGAAGTTCATTATATGAAAGAGGGAAAAAACAAGAATGGTGTTTATAATATGAACCTCGGGACGAAGAATCCGATCCATCTCCAGGAACAAGTCCATTAAGCTGCACCGTTCTGAGCTAAGATGTGTGAGAAGTTCATTGGCATGAAGCATGTCATATGTTCTTGGATACGTTGGGAATGGTTCACACCTGCACACAGTGAACAAAGATATTCAAGAATCTGATATGAAAGAGTCTTCTTTAACCAATCTACACACTCACCAGTCATGTAGAGCACCGGCAAAGCCACGATCAAGTATGAGAGGAAGAGTGTTACGTGCATTGACAGGGACAACGTTCATCACCCAAACGGACTTTCCTTGGTTGAGTAAAGCAGAGTTTAAGTTCCCAAAACGAGCATTCATGTCCATCACATTGCGTATCATGTTAAAAGGAGGGAGAGGATCTTCATCACCAGGTCTCTTTGGGTGGTCAGAGAATATCAATGGTGTTAGCAAGGACCAATAGTTTTTAAGTGCTGATCTCCACGTTTGTGTATCCTCCAAGAACTCTTCAGGTTTTAAACCATGAATCTCAAGCTCAGACAAGGTAGTTCCTGCAACAGCAGACCTGTTCTGAATAGGTATCCAGCGTTTGCTTGTGGTTGCACTTATACATGGAACCAGTGGGTGGTAATAAGGAACACTATCTCCATCTTTGCAAAGAGGTATAGAAGCTTGAGACCTATACACAAGTTATAAACAAATTGTCGGAGATTTTCGTATTAATAATCAAGAATAAACAAACTCTTAAATTACCGAGACGAATAGCAGTTAGAATCTGCAGTTTTCTGCCAAAGAAACGTCTCATCTTGCTGCCCTGTTAGACTCCAACAGATTCTGTTAGCTAACTCTTTCACTCGTGTTGAGATGCTTGTTTTCTTCGTGTCTGGCAAGTTCCCCTGTGCTTTGTTCGTTGGAGAAGTTAAAACAAAGTACCCTCCAGGTTTCAGAACACGATCCACTTCCAAAAGTAGCATTGCATCTGCTCAAGGGACAAACAGAAAGTGTCATCACATCAGCACATAACTCAAAATTGTGACACTTGTAGTTTTACCTTTGATGTCCCAAGTAATGCCACACTGAGCACAATGGACCATGTCAAAGGACAATGCTGGATAAGGAAGCTGTTTTGAAAAGAAACTGCCAATCATTGCAGGAAGGCCTCTCTCTAAAGCTAACTGGACTTGACTCCCAGTTGCCTCATACTCAGCTATACATATAGGCATCAGGTTTAGAGACACTAGATGTGCACCAAAGCTTCCAAATCCGCAACCAATGTCTAGCACAATCCGTACCTGCAAGCATCATCCGAACTCTCAGAAGCTCATTAATTAAGATACTCTTTCCGTGTCATATTAAGTGTCATTTTACATTTTCAATACATATTTTAGAAACATTTCTAGCTTTTATCCTTATTTTTAGCTCATTAATTAACAAAATAATTACTAAATAAGGGTAACAACTAACAATATTCTTAATTTGTGTGCAAAAACTTTTAAACTACATTTATTATGAAACAGAGGACTTACACCAGCTTGAGCAAACTCAGTGTCACTTCCTAAGCCAATCATCTCAGCAATCTGACGAGCGTAGTCTTTAACCCCATCAAAGATCAGACCATCTTCCGAGTGAAAGGTGATTTGATTCTCTTCAAGCAACATTAACCTATACCAAGCTAAAAGTTACAAAACTGTATTAGAAGAAACTGTTGTTATATGTCAAGAGAAAGGACCTTGTTGTAACGGTTCCTGAGGAAAGAAACTGGTCTTTGGTTATCTTGACGTTCCCATTCCATATGATATCTCTACCAAGTGGCCACCTAAGAGGTATCTTATAATCTCTTGGAGGACGAACTACACATCTCTCCTTCTCTATCTCAAACTCGCAGTGTCGGTCCAACACGTCACTCTCTTGAAGCCCAGCATGCAGATTCCCAGTTACATTATAACAAGGCACATAGCTCTCTCTTTCTTTACCACACAGAGGAAACTCTTTAAGATTAGTCCCCAGTGAGAGAGACCTTAGATCAAGATAATCAACAGCAGCTTGCTCTTTAATCCTCCTATAGTTACTATAAATGTTGGGCACAATGGTCAAACTAGTAGAAGCCTCGTATGAATTGGATGAGAATGGTGCTAAGATGGTAACTAGAGTAACACCACCGAGGATAAAGAAAAGCAAAGCTCTGATCCGTGGTCTGAGACCAAACACAGAGGAAAGACTCTTGTACCAAGGACTTGTCATATCATAAAGAACTACCTTCCTCTTGTTGTCCTAAGAATCTTTGTCATTAAGATTCTCACTAAGTCCCAACTTTGAAGTAGTACATAGTCTCATCACCTGATAAAACCCATTTGTGGAACAGTGTGCCTCACAATCATAAGAACAAAGCTAAGTTTTGTCCAATCTTATGATCCAAATCAGGAAATGGGTACTAGCAGAGAGGTGTAATGAAGTCAAATTGAAGATAAACAACTCAAGGCGATGCCACCTACCTACCTGCAAGCAAACAAATCTTGCAGATCAAAAATGTCCCAAAACAGAAACATTACTTAAAGTAGTAGTTAGTAAGAAACATAAGCCAGTTTTGTATTTTTGTCGACGAAAATTTTACGTAATAAACTCAATCTTGAAACTTTCATGGTGGGATCTCGAGTATGAGGACGAAGATTAGAGATCAGATCAGATCAAAGAAGCATTAAATGTTGGAAAAGCAATAATTCACGACAAAGACTGTAATGAATTTTAGGGTTTATGAGATGCGTACCTGTAATAAGATTGTGGAAGAGGATTTAGCTTCCGACCAACAATGGCAAAAGTTAGAGACAAAGAGACCAGAGACAAGCGTCAGAGAATGAGATTTGAGTTATAGTGGCTTAGCTATATTTCTCTGCTGTGCGTAGAGTTCATTTATGATTGTTTTTTTTTCTGTATAAAGTACTGTTATGTTAAATGAGTTGATGATTAAGGGAACTAATTAAAGTGATTAAATTCTAATTAGATCTTTAAAAGTGTGTGTAAGTAACTTTTTGAAAAACAAGGAAAATCATTTTGTGAACTTTTTATTCCACCAAGAACACAGTCATGAAAGAAACCAGCGGAAGGGAATAATTGCAATTAACTTTTTTGTTGGCATTTAATAAACTGGTCTCTTTGTCTCTTTTATTTATTATTTTCTTCAAATTCATTCACAGAAAATAAAGGTTTTTTAATTAATTTCATGTTGTTGTTGGTGAACAATAATAATCCACTACAAAAACTTCCTGTTTTATTTTATTTATTGGTGTTAGGTTAAATTTCATATGCTCTGAGTAAACATAAATATTTGTTGCAAGAGAATAATGACATAACATACTTCGATCATCAATTCAAACTTTAATTTTAAAATTACTAGAAATATAGTCCCCGCGCAAGCGCGGGGCCGAATCCGTTTTTATGTTTTATGTATGTATGAGATTTTGTGAGTCATCACTTCCATTGAGTTCAATTTCATTTGTTATTTCTTCAAGTGAAGTGTAATTTAAGTGTAATTTTCATTAGAAAACCGAATAAAAATCAAGAAGATTACGACATTAAGTTATGTACATAAGATGGTTTGAAGATCACGAAGTTTAATCCCTAAAAATTTTTGTACTACTTTTTGAAAATTCTAATTTATATGTAGAGATGAAATCTTTAATTTGTTTGTTGACATTGAATAATAATGTAACGTCCCGACCGTCCACGGTTAATGGGCTGCCCATGTCCTCGCTCTCGACCCGTGGATCCCATCCCATCTAACGATCGGTTCGTTAATTTTTCCAAAGTCTCCAAATCATTGTTTATTGACCCTACAATCACCACCTGACTTTCCTCGTGTTTTGGATTCACTCGCATGGTATTGTGAATCATTTCCCGATAGGTCATTCATCCTTTCACTATACCAACCTAAGCACGCTTAACTCTGGAGTTCTAAACGGATGTGTGACGAAAAAGGTAATTCAACTTTAGTGACATAGATAGCTAAATCAATTCTCTTAAGCCTTTTCTATATATATATATAACAACTCAGGATGTTACAATTCACTTCTTTTCAAAGAACAAAACGTCCTCGTTGTGCCCCAAGACAGGTCCCAAGTTTCCTCTCGGGTTAAAATCGAAATGACTAACCAGCTCTAATACCACTTGTAATGCCTCGACCGCCATGCCTCATTCAAAATAAGTAAAAATTCCCCATCATTTTAAAAAAAAATCTCTTGTACTTGAGTTGATTATGTCAATTAAATAAACACCGAAGTGAATCTTTTAGCATGCAACATACGATTTAAAAAATAAATGTGAGACCCACTTAATGTTGATGTGGATACCCTTAGAAAAGATCAAACTGTAATATTATTATATAAAATTTGGTTTCTAGTTTACAAAATCTCATGTAGCTTAGTTGGTTATGTCAATCATATAAACATTGAGGTTAAGGGTTCGAATCTCATAACATGCTATATATCATTTTTTTTAAAAAAAATATGTGGCATCCACTTAACGCTGACGTGGCAGCATGGGAGAGACTCAACTCTCCCATTATAATATAGATTTGTTTAACTCACTTAATATAGCGTTATATCCTTTAACAAACCAATATATTATTTTCTTTTCTTTCTAAATTCTAACTATTATATTATTATTAAATTTCAGATATAAATATGTTACTTGCCTTTTATTATTACTGTCAATAGTCGTAAGCTCTATGTTTTTAGTTCAATTCATACAAATATTAATACAAAAAAATTTTAAAGTTTATTTTGCAAAACGATATCAAAATTCTATATATAAACACACAAGTCATGCGTTTACTATTGAAATGACTAAGGAGAGAGATGATTATAGGACTGTGAAAATATATATATATATATTGGCTTATAATTTTTTTCATAATTTTTTTGGATTGGTAGAGATTTTCATCAATTTGTATAACCTATTTTCTATCATTCTTTTTTAAAAGTAAATATATAATTTATATTTTCTAAATCATCTTTCAATAATACTAGATTTAGTTAGAATTAGAAAATCAATAATAACTAAACTTTTTGAGTAATAAATTATTTGATTGGATTTTGAAAATTCTTAAACTAATAACAATGTATTCTAGTAAGATTTTTGAAACCCATAAACCAATAATTATGGAATCTTAAAATTTTAAAAGTTCATAAGAATTCACTAACAAATAGTCTTCTCTAAATATTCTTTATTGAGATTATGTTATATCATATTGATCAAAGAAACAAACAGATAATTCAACAGATAGAACCTCAAAACAATCATTTTCATATGTTTGGCTGGTAAAAACAAAATTAAGTGCATTCACTTTCTCATTAAGCATATATTATTACAAACAACAACTATATGATTTCTATTAGAAAAAGATAAACATATGCACAAACAATACACAACCACATTTTCATACATATAGATAAAATCAATGTATTGAAAACGACATAAACTATATGAATTACGAAAAATCATATTTGAATTAATATATTTTATGTTGTTAACAGCAGAAATATAATTTTGATACTAGAAAAAAATTATCATCATCACCCAATGAAAGTTTATTTGAAAACAAATCATAACACATATTTAAATGATTAAAGATAAAAATAAACACACATAGATTAAACAGTCAGAATATAATGTTATAACAAATGTTAATCCTACCTACAATTTCTAAAAGGCCAACATAGAAGATACACCGAAGAATCCAAGTTTGTTATGTGAGAGCATAGAATCTGCAACATCTGCCTACTATTCCCAAGTTTCAAAGTGAAGCACTTAATTGGCAAGAAACATTTGAACATCGAATCCATTAAGAAGTCAAGTGATACATTAATGATTCTAATATCAACAATTGGAAACACTAAAAATGATGTCAAGGAGACAATGCTCATCATATCTGCTCTTGAGGTCTTTCTCTCATTTCAATGATCCGTTTTCATTCATTTGCATACCGGTTGGAATGAAGAACCTTCTTCAATGTGCTGTCAATTCCATATTGTTGTATTTTCAGTGAAACTGCAACCGATCAGTTCATAATCTATGGGTCATTTTCTAGAAGCATTTTATTTTGTGCAAAATGCTTTGGTTCACGAGCTAGAAGGAGTTTATGGCATGATTCATATAAATATTTGTACGCGGAGTTGTAATCTCAGTCACTGGTAATGATCAACACTTTTTTTCAGAGTACCTTCCAGTGTCCTATTGAGTATATTACTCTCTAGAAACGAATCAGATAAAATCTTGTTTCTACCACATATAATTCTTGTATCAGACATTGTATACATGATATTGACTTATTTAAGATTTGTATCAATGTTAAATTCTATAGATCTTGGATCCGTTGAAGGAAGAATCCTATAATTTCCGCCATCCATTGACTTCTTTAAGATCTTTTTAGGGTTTGTTTGAGTATCGATTCTTTCCCACATAACTATTGATTTCGCGTTGATTTTGAATGTTTTTCAAAAAAAAAAATTATCTTAATTAGTTCATCGCAAAATTGAAGTCTTGGGGTTCCTTAAATCTTAAATCATCGCGTTGATTGTTTTGTTTGGCATTTAGTGATTTTATGATTATAATTATGAATTGAAAATATAGGCTTACACTCGATTTCGGGTTTTTTTTGAAAAATTTAGGAAACACTTGTCCATGTGCAAAGTTTGACTTTTGAGTCAAAATTAAAACTACCCAATACTCAATTAGAAAAGTAAACCGACTTTGGTTCTTACGATTAATCATTATTGTTGGTCGGAGGTTACAACCTCAACATGCATCAAAATCAAAGTGATATAAGTATATCTTTTGCCTCTAAATATTGAAAGTTCCCATATATAAATTATCAAAACGTTTAATGTCAAGAAAGTGACTAAATTAACTTTTGGTTCTTTAGAAACATGGACTGAAGCGACCTTTTGATGCTCAAGATATGCAAGAGTGCAATGCTAAGACACCTGAACCAATTAGACTAATCTCACGTTTATCTGGAGAAGACAAGTGTCTTAGACGAATCTCATTTGTCTTTAGTTTAAACTAAAGCAGTGTAGTAACTTTGGACGTCTCTTGCACTGTGTGTTATTTGCAGTAGATGATCTGAGTGGCCTCTGTGAGAAGCATTTTAACACATGTGAGCCATTGTCGTGGTTCCATTAGTATATTTTGGTGTTATAAACTTTATAAGGTCATCTATCAGTTTATCGGAAATAAAAATTACATAGGCTCTCTTTTTCTTATTAAACAAAAACTAAAGTACTAAAGTAATATCAGCAAACCAACCCTTTCAAAGCCTTGAAGAGGTTACTAAGCTTTTGGATGTACCTTTCTATAATAAGAATGCTATACATAACTTGTGCGACAAAACACACAAGTCGAGTTGAATCATGTCTCTTCCTGGTTCTTCACTTGAATCCAACGACCAGGATTAGATGATCCACCTTCTTTCTTTCTACGACTAAAGAAACCTATAAGATACCCCAAGACCACTCCCAAAACCATCACACTTGCTCCTTCAATATACCACAACACTGCAAACTCAGATTTAGATCCCAAGCTTGTGTCTTTACCATCACCACTACCACCGCTAATAACTTCCCCTGAAGCCAAAACCTCAACCACATCATGAACTTCTCCGTCATGGTTCCCCACATAAGAAATAGTAAGTCTTTCCTTATCAGCAACCAACCGAGTGTACCCAAACTCACCTCCACGGTACATTGACCGAGCAGGCTGAGGAAAGATCGGTACATCCGGGTGGTTAGGTCTCGGTTCCCAAATGGGTTGTGTTTCTTTCCCAGCCATACCAATCACAAGATGAACAGGGTTCCCATGCCAACGCTCACCACAAGTGTTGTTACTAATGGGACAAAACCTCTCGTATCTATGAACATGTCCCCATAACGCAACCGTCACATTGTTCTTCACAAACAATGGTTCCAAATGCTCAATCATCTTCATTCTTATCGCAACATCACTACCTTTGGTACTCGTAGTGTACATCGGTCTATGCCCTGCTACAACAACAAACGGCGTCTTGCTTCTATTCACAGACTCTAAATCACTCTTGATAAAACTATACTGCTTCCCTCCTTCAAGAAACTCCGTCTCGGTCGAAATATAAACGAAATGGACCGAACCCATGTCGAAAGAATAGTAAAGGTTCCGAACCCTAGCCTCAGATGAGTTTCCAGGCATGTTGAACTTAACACTATACGGTACACCACATTCACCACCACTATCTTTACCATAAACATAAGCAGCCCAATCTGGCTTCCACGGCTGCATAGGCCAATCATACTCGTGGTTACCTATACAAACATGGTACGGTACTTTCGAAGCTATAGGCTCGATTTGATTAAAGAACTCATCCCATATCCACGAGTAGCCTTTAGCATAGCTTATATCACCAATGTGTGACACAACCGCAGCTTTATCATTACCTAAAGATTCGATGTCGCGTAAGATCCACTTCACGGTTGATAAACTCTCGTCTTCTCCGCGGATGAATGTTCTGTAAGGTGTGTAACATCCCATGTCTCCGAACATGAAAGCTAATGTCTTGTCTGAGTTCTCATCTCGAGAGACAAAGGTGTGAATCTCACTCCATCCTTTGGACTCACTTCCTACTTGGTAATAGTATCTGACTCCTGGTTTCAAGTTCTTCATGACAGTATCGAATGTCCAGCCTGGATCTCTCCAACCGATCGTTGTATTCGCCGGCGCGTGGCACATACGCTCCCTCTCGTAACTAACTCCACGCGCTAAAACCGTGTTGTTTAGTCTCTCCTTAACCTCACCGTATCTAGCTAACCGCTCTTCACCATCTCCTGTAACGAACATCACTCGCATTTCGTTAACCGAATCCGTGTAACTCAAATGGATCTGTTCCGGCCGGTTTAACCGGAAAGTTAACCGATTTGATTCGGTTAAGAGATGGCGAGTTCCTGGTAACGGGTTGTGGTCGTGGTCTTTGTGTTTCGGGTTGATTTCGGATTGGGTCCAGTGGAAGATCCGGAAGGAGTAATCGGATCGGAGATTGGTTAAAGGAAGGGAGATTGAACCCGACCCAGATTTCCAGTCGGGCGAATCGGAGAGGAACTTGTAGCCTATGAAGTGGTCGTGAGGAGATTCTGGTGGAGAGTAGATTCCTAGCCAGTCGAGATCGGAGGGTGATTCGACACCGGTCCATTGGATCGTGACGGTGTCGCCGGATCGGTTTAGGGTTTGAGGGGAGAATGAGATTTTTGGTTTGGAGTAAACGGAGGAGATTAGGAGGAAGAAGATGAAGAAGGAAGAGTATACGGTGATCATGGTGACGGTAAGTCGTCACGGAGGAGGTGGTGATGAGTTGAAAAGTCAACGTTTTTTTTAGTTTGTTGGTTTTGAGTTTGGGTTTTGGTAATAAATCAGTTTAATTTTAAGGAGAGTGATTATGAAGTCATTTTTGAAACCAAACATGATTTGTGACTTGGCACCTTCTAAAGACTATGTCACTATGATATGTATTTCTCACTTATATTTTTAAAAATATTTTTTCTTATTAAAATGAAAAATTTTAAAATAAAAGTTTTCTACAAAATTGTTTCATATTAAGTGTCACTTTAATGGAGTAATTGATTTTGTATATTTTTTATAAAAAACACAATTACTTATACACCTAAGTAGACCATGTTTATCAGCGGTCTCTTAGCATGGGGTTCTTAACTTAATTTGACTCTCTTTTTTTTTGAAAATTTTTTTAGTTAAGAGACGTCTCTTAAGTCTCTTATTTAAGAAACATCTCTTAGGTTTTCTTAGTTAAAAGTTAAGAAACGTCTCTTATAAAAGTTAAGAACTCCTGTTAAGAGACCCTCAATAAACATGCTCTAACCATATTTAAACCAATAAAAAAATAAATTACAATATAAAACTAATAAATTTTGTATCGAAAACGATATTTATTTTGTAACAAAAAAAATATTACAATAACACTTAATATAAAACGGAGGTAATATGCATTTAGTCTAGTAATATGTTTTAAAAACATTATTTTAATTGTTTGACACTTTTTCAAGATTATTTTAGTAATTATCTCATACAAAAATCAAAACATTTAATAAGGTGTTGATAACCTGTTAAGAAAAACACATTTAATAAGGTGAAATAATGGAACAGGGGAGATTCAAAGGGGTGACCTGAGAACACAAAACTCAGTGGTTTCAATGAAAATCTTTAAGAAACCAGAGGATCCGTGTTCTCATGAGACTCCTTTGATATTTCACCACCTGTTGTTCTTTGCTTCTCCATGCATTACGTAAAGGGATGTTTTTCCTTCTATAATTAATACACATAGTTTGGTCTTCTTGGTATTCACTTTTGTTTATGCCATGCCAATGTCGTCATCTTGTTCACAAAAGATAAAAGAATAGGATTAGTGTGGTCATTTGCACAACATATATTTGATGTTACATGGAATGACTAAACCAAAATTGGGCTCGGACATTTATCAACGCTTGGGCTTTTCTTGAGCCCACCTGATTATTTCAAAGTTTTACTCTGCCGACAAAGTCAATGGTCAGAGTTGGATAGACACTATCGTGGCCATCGGTCCCATTTTCCCGTGCCACCCATCAAAGCTTCAGCCAACTACCCCATAGATATTGAATGTTTTAAAGCAAATATGTGGTGCAAGAAGTAGTGGATAAATAATAAAGGCAAAAGTTGAATAGTGGACAAAGAAAAATAGAATTTAAATTTTCTGACTTTCAATAAAATATCTTCTTGTTATATTGTACATTTTTTCCAAGGTCAAGATTTACCAGACAAACAACAAAACATGGATTTTCTCTCCGACCAACTAAAAAAGTTCTCCGACAAGAAACCGGAAAGTTCTGAACCGGAGCCGAACCACAACAAAAACCAACACGGTCATGCCGGTCCAACAACTCATAGCGGACATAGGCCAGCTACCAACGCTGAGCTCATGGCTAGTGCCAAGATTGTAGCCGAAGCTGCTCAAGCCGCTGCTCGTAGTGAGACTGACAAGCTCGACAAAGCTAAAGTAGCCGGAGCCACCGCTGATATTCTCGACGCCGCCGCTAGGTACGGCAAGTTTGATGAAAAAAGCGGTGTGGGTCAGTACCTCGAGAAGGCTGAAAGTTATCTCCACAAGTATGAATCTTCACACTCTCACTCCTCCGGCGGTGGCAGCCACGGTGGTGGAGTCGGAGGAGGCAGTCACGGTGGAGGAGCTGGTGAACCGGCTGGTAAGAAAGGGGATGAGAAATCGGGAAGTGGTAGCTATGGATTTGGAGACTATGCTAAAATGGCTCAAGGTTTCATGAAATGATTAATGTTTTCATTAGTAGATTAAAAATAATTATGTTAGTAGTTAAGTATCCTTGAATAATTTCTTTTAGTAAGTTGTCGCTTTCTGAATTATTAACCGTTGGATCTGTGTATGCTTGCTGATGTAAAATAAAATGTGTTGTTTATTTATTCTCGATATTGCGTTAATTCTTGCGTGTTTTCATACGATATGAGAATTAATTTAGGCAAAAACCTTATCATATGAAAATTAAAAAATAGGGTTGCAGAGCTACAGAAAAGTACTATAGATAAACATGTTTTAGTTGATCTTTGAAACTAAGTATGGAGATTTGTTTGTCAAACATCTAAATCCCAATCAGGTTACAAGTCTGTATACACCGATTGAAGTAACAACATTGTTAAAAGGTTGTGTATCAAAGAACTCTTCTTCAAGCGATTCAAGTGTAGAGCTAGTTCTCCATGAATAAAAGTTATTGTGTATTAAGTTCTGTGAACTGCATCTCTAACTTACTATGATTTTTATTCAGAAACATAAATTAGTTATATTTTACTCTGTTTAATTACTCAGAAACATAGACTAACTTTGGGAGTCAAACATTAGTTTCTCTTTGTTCTATCTTTATCAGTAAATAAATAGTTTGACCAAAGGAGCTCCTCTAGAGCTATCTGTGATGTGAAAAAATGCAAGTGTGCAGCATTTTCAACAGTTGAATGGTACTGAGACTTCTGTAAACAAAATCAAGAAAAACAAGGAACAAGAGTGCATGGAAGAGAACTGAGACAAGAAAAATTGATCTCCTTGACTTCCTCAGTGTTGTCAACACAAAAAATGAAGAATCAGTAAGGGCTTTGATGTTTCTTCCCAAGCAAATGTTTCAGTCTAAAATCTGGAAATCTATACTATAATAAAAGGGGATATGAGAGTATATTAAATTGTCCACGTCATCAGATTAATTCAACCAATAGCAATCTCTTTTTCTGCCACTCTGTCATGGGTTTCACACAATATTTCGATCGGGCTTGAAAACATATTTTTTGTTTGGGCTTGGAACATATAAACGTTAAGATCATCAGAGAGGATGATCCACGTCTGATTGTTCATTGTATTGGGCTCACGTTCATTTTAAAACGAACAAATAATTTAGGCCTAGAAACCCATTAAGAAAAAACAGTAATCAGGTTACAATGACGAAAATCAGTCCATTCAGCGTATTATGGTGACTATATAAATGTTCAGGTACGTTACTCCGTAGCAACGTAATATTTGTCTGAAAATGTTACTTCTCATCGTTTCATCCGACTTCTCCACTCTCTGTTGCAATCATACTCTGTTCAATCTCATAAACGGTTTCGTTTGGCCTTCCTCTCTATATTCTTATTTATAGATCCCTTCTTTTTTTTCGTTTTATTTCAATCTAAATACTCTAAAAAACAAAAGTTATGACATCTAATGGAAACTCCCCAGTCTCCGGTAATCCGATTCCGACGAAACCTAACGGCAAGACCGCTGCGTCCTCCACCATATCGACCAAACCTAAACCCCGAAACCGCCATTTCCTATGCTAACCCGATGAAATCCAATGGCAAATCCCCAGTCTCCGGCTATCCGATTCCGACGAAGCCTAACGTCAAGACCAGTGATTTACATAACCGACGACCCCTCTGGTACCTCCGCATTTACTCAAAGGCGCTACCTGCTATTGAATGAATATTCTTTGGTTTATATGTTAAGCTTAGATATTGTATGTATATCGTCCTCTAGCTTCATATGAAATTCATTGTGTTTGGATTCTCTCTCACACGATACCTTGCCAAACTGAAGCTCACAATAATGGCGTCTACCTTTTCGATCTGAATTGGTTGTTGTAAGGAGATTGTGTGTGTTTCAACTTGCTTATTTTACAATAATCTACTTTACTTTCCTAATAGCGACACTATTTTTCTTGCAGAAAACCTTGATACAGGGTTAGATCGCCACGCATAGGCTTTACAGTTCCAAGCATCTGCTGAGGGAGGGAGGAGTGTACGAGCTTAGTGTTTTCAATGCTCCAAGAAGCAACAACCACTTCAAACTGTGTGACTCACCGGACTGTATTTGATTTAATGAGCAGACCAATTTTGTCGAGTTAATGAACTCTAGCGCTTGCATTCCAACTGAGAAGTTCCAGTTACAAAAGTTTAAACAACTAATGGCTTTGGCTAACACCAACGTTGTCTTTCATCTAATCAATCTCCCTATATACCGACCTTATAACAGCCACATATCGGTTGTATGCCACTTAATATAACCAAAGTAATCTTCAGTTTTTTTGTGAGGTTAGGAGTATATGCCCCATTTACAATGACGAAAATCAGTCCATTCAGCGTATTATGGTGACTATATAAATGTTCATGTACGTTACTCCGTAGCAACGTAATATTTGTCTGAAAATGTTACTGTTTTGGATTTGTATAAACTCTGTATGTTTTAAAAAAAACTCAAACGCCTCTGCAAGTCAACCCCTGTTTGTGTCAGTGTGTTTGACAAGTCGCAATTCTCCTCCGTGCAAAGTTAGAATTCTTGGGTGTGGAGCCAAAGCGATGGATGCAACTAACATAAATTCCAAAGTAGTTGGGAGTAGAACGTCTTCTTTGTAAATGTTATTTATTTATTTTTTAAATGAAAGGATCAATTTTCATGCTAGCCTATTGTGTGAATGCAGATAGTTTATTCCTCAATGCGACTTAAAGGGACACCCTTCTACTTTGACATGAAAGCCTAGCCACACTGAGTTTAAAAAAGGTTAATTACTTCTTTGTTGTTTTGCTTTTAAATCAATATATATTTAATATATATCGTGAACAGTTTTTAACTGACGTAATCAATTTATTTTTTTACGATCTCTTATCTGAAAAATGGGGTTCACTAATATATATCAGTAGCTTCAGTTTTTATATATTTTGTTCAGGATCTTTATGTCCTATATATACTATCTATCTAATATATTATATATTCTTTAAACATAAGTCATTTATATTAATATATTAATGTTTATCCCAGAAAAGAATATATTCATTGAGATACGGTATATTTTGTTAATTTGTTACTTTTCCAGCATATTCCGACGTTGATATCTCACATTAACCAAACGGGATGCATGTTTTGGAAAGGTCGGGCTGGTCCCTACTTCCAAGCATGGTGGTGCTAAAAAACTTGAGTAATTTATTCTCGCTCGAGCTTAATTGCTACGTTCTCATTTCACCCCCACAAGTATGGTGGTGCAGCATTTATTTACTGACCTTGGTATCATTGACGTAAGTTCTCTCCCCTGTCTTTTGTCTTACTTATAAATATCTTGCTAAAAAGATTGAAATAAAGGCTGCTATAGAATTCCATTTCCAACAAATGAAGAGACTGTTTGCTAACATGGAGAAACCAAGTGCCATATTTAAGCGGTTAGAGTTGTATCGAGCTGCCTAATCAGAGATTGAAGCAGTCAGTTGGTCCAAAATAGACATTTTTGTTGTTAGAAAAAGATAGCAGTTTTGTTTGTTGGGTTTATTTGTGGATAAATGTCAAATCTATGCACGTGTAATCTAAGATAAAGATTGGATGGTGGAAAGAGAACACGATGGGGAAAGATGACCTGGTTCGAATACGTTTTATGTATCATGTTCATGCCTTTGTGTTGATCATTATGTTTATATACAATATTTGAAACATATAGAGTGTGAGCATGATCTCACAACATGTGTAGCCTTTTATGAGATGAGTTCTTATACATTTATCAGTTACCTCAAAAGTTTTATCATCTTGATGATAAATGGTGATGGTTAATCTTCAGTCACATCTGTCATTGAGAATTGTGTTGTCTTTTGCGTATCTTTTGCAAATTTGTATGGTAAAATTGATATTGAATGCATTTTTTTGCCTTCTGATTCTTTTCTACTCCGGACAAGTTTCCAACAATTATAACCTTGAACCTGTGCGATTAGAAGACATGCCAGGGTAAGCACTTAGCCTCTCCATAACGATTATAACCTTGATAACGGAATACAAAAAAAAAAGACTAAACTACTTTTTTGTCAAGAAAAGATGACCAAATTACATTTTCCATCTTTAGCGCGTAAATGTGTGTTACTCATTTTTTCAATTACAAAATTATGAACATCTTTTAATAACACAAATTCTATATTGACGGAAAAATAGAATTTTATAATCCAAACTTAGAGCAAACAAAATCAGGAAGTTTTGTAAATATACTGACAAAATTTATAAACAATATATATACATATGACTTTAAGAATTTTCATAAATAATGAAAACACACATTGGAAAAGAATATCCAAAAATTAATGAGCAATTTCTTAAAATGCCATAATTTAGATACAATTTTTAATATAACTTTTAAGCAAAAATATTATAGAATTTGAGTTTACAGTTTAGTAATTATTATATAGTAGTTTGTATTTAGAGGATGAGGTTGAATATTTTATAAACTTCTATAAATGTTTTATAGATGATTCTTAAACATTTATGTATGATTTCAAGAAATTATTTAGTTGTATTTTCATCAGAGATTATGGTATTATTAAAATGGTTATTTTTAAAAATAAAGTTATACAATGTATCAAATTTATGGTAAAATTAGAATTCCTTTGATTTAGTAACATTCATATATGTAATATGCACGTTTTTGTATTATTTTAATACAAGAAATTCAGAAATAACTAAGTGGATGCATAATTACAACCCAAATCTGAATTTTTTTTAAAAATATATTATCTTATTTCTATATAATAATCTATTTTGATTGTACCATACAAGATGTTGATTAACATGTATTTTTTTCTTTTATAGCGGTCAAGTGGAGAATTCACGTATCAGCGTACACAAATATAGAACCAACGCTTAATATCTAATATCTAATGTCTTCTATCTTCTTTCCGAGAAAATCGATGATAAAAAACAAGAACCTCTTGAAAACTAATAATATTTAAAAGATAATATTTAGCAAAAAACAACATCTAGATAATAATATTTAGTAGAGATATTTAGTCTTTGTAACATAATAATCTCATGAAATGATTGATTGGTAGAAGCTGTAGATTTAGTTATTTTGCTTTAAAACATAAGCTGTAAGTTTTTTTTGTTGTAGCTACATAATATATTGATGTAGATTTATATCAATAACTTTGAAAGCACTAGATAGAAAATTTTACAAAAATGATTTTCATAGCCAATATATTGTTTTATTTAACTTTTGAATTGTACCTTTAAATCGTTTTCTTAAAGGATGATTGGTAAATTGTGGTATTTAAAGCATTGAGAGTACTTACATATTACCTTCGAAAATTATTGTATTTTTCTACATTTATAAAATTTCAGAAAATATTCAATAAACAATTAAATGGTTACTTTTTATCAAGTTTATTTACAAAATTTTTTTTATTGTATCCAATATTTTTGAAATGGGAAGAAAAATCTCAGCAATCATATTTTACGTTTTCATGTCTACTGCTAGAAAGATTAATATTTTTGGTAAGAACTTGAATTCTTAGCTAATAATTATACAATACGAAACAGAAAGATATAATGAATAGAGGAGTTAAAAAATTAAATTTTTAAATGGTTGATATTTTAACTTATTTGTATATGTAATAATATTTTAAATAATATATTTTACCTTTACTTATGTTTTGCATTCTAATAAATTAAACTTTATTTTAATAATTTATATTTATTATAATTTCCCATATATAATATATATTTAAATATAATAATATAATATTTTAAAATATATTAAAATTTATGAAAATAACCCCGGGCGTAGCCCGGGAACGGTTCTAGTAAAACATAGAGATTGAATGTTTTGTATTCTAAGAGAACAAACTTGGCAAATGTTTCATTCTAAAATCTGGAAATAAAACAAAGAGATTGAATGTTATGTATGTTGTTCTAGAAAAACTAGCAACGAACTAGAAGCCTTGATATGCAGTGAAAAGTGAGTGAAAGTCTCACCATTGGGTTCCTTCATGCATGCCCATTTGGTCTCTAAGTGGCACAGAGCCAAACTTGTGGACAAGAAACTGTGAAAGCTCAAACTTTGAAACATGGGCATGTTACATTAGTTTTGTTGTGTCTTTTTTTTTTCTTCAGGAATGAAAGAGCGATTCAAGACAACTATTGTCTACGAGGAGCAGAGTGGGGAGTAGGAGATTGTTCAACCAATGGAATGACAGATGAAGAGAAGGAACAGTTCATCATAATGTTGAAGAAGAACACTGGCCTTGAATAACATTTTCAACACCACATTTATATATTTTGAATTAAAAAATAAGAATATGTTTGGTTCAAAGATGACACCACAATTAAGTAACGTAAAAGATAAATCAAGAGACAAATTACACAAGTAAACACCTATGTTTTATTAGAAATCGCATTTAAATAATTTTACAAGACCTTGTTTATTCAGCTTTACAAGTCTGGTGTTAACACCCTAACACATGCTACTGAAGTATATACGCATCAGTTTTTTTAATTTGGATTCGATTCGGACTTCGGATTACATATTTTATACCAAAGTTTACTTCAAATAAATAAAAAATCGTTATATGAAATTTTCATCGAAAAATTATCTGCGCTTTAACGCGGGTTAGAATCTAGTATTTTCTTATTTCCAAGATACACATTTTATTTCCAAGTTTACACGACTCCAGCTCAGCATCTTGACTCCACATAGTCTTCACCACTCAACACGACGACGTCTGCTTCAGCAACTACATCGGCGACTAATTCAAGACATACATCTTACATCTTCAGAATCTATGTTGATTAGATCAAATCATTTTGAGCTTATGTTTAAGGAGACCTTTTATCCTCTTGCTTCCATGGTGTCCTGTTGAAACTGCTAAGCTTTCCGCTAAATGTGATGTTGACTTCTTGGTCAGTTCGTAGATGGCTCCGTGTACGGTGGTGCTTTGACGACGGAGCTCTCTAGGAGCCTCAGTGTGGCCCAAACAACACTGGTCTTGGAGAGACACACTTAAAAACTAAACCGGAATTCATTTATTTGATGGTTAGTTTGAATCAAAACTAAATCGGAATTCAGATTGAGATGATGTCGCTAGTACAAACATGAAGTTGTTTTCTGAAATGATTTGTAAAACTCTGGCTGGGCTAGATGGTTTCAATGATTAATGTAGAATAATTGCATTATAGAAATCATCAGTGTTGAGTAATAAGGAATTACTAGAGTTTGACCCGCTCGCCCGAGCGGGTGTTTGTTTTTTACTTTTTTATAAGTAAATTTTTGTTTTGTATAAATGGTATAATATATATTTATAATTTTAAACGTATATGTTGGTGATTGACCCGTGAAACCGCACAAATATTTATTTTTACGATTTTATAAATTAATTTTGTTTTATATAAATAGTATAATCTATCTTATACTAAAAGGGGAATATGGTGAGTGCTCAGCTTATCCACCTCAGCATTTTTATTCTAACCAATCAGATTAGAGCATATACCCACATCATCAGCCTTTCTTACAAACATTATTACTTCAATACAATTAATATGAAAATTAAAATTAATTATTGGTCATCAACCCAACGTACAATTAAGCTTAACATCCAAGCTTCATCGGTTAAAAAACGGATGTATGTACCTTTTAATATTTCCTTCAATTGTTTTTTTTAATCATTGATCTCTTCAAAATAATAACTACACCATCTCCAATTCTTTTTAACTTCCAACCTCTATATAATTGGATCTCGAGTTATACACATACCTAAAAGTCACTGCCGGAAATACGCTCGAGTGGTGATATGTTGTCCGGGCCTGCAAAAGGAGAACGACGACCCCGATCGCAATGCGTTCTTCATCCCACGAAAGAATGCTTCAATCGAGCGACACCAACAATTGAGAGAGTAATACTTACTCCTTATCTTGCTTTTTTAACTACATACAAATCTTTCTCACGTGTCAATGTGAATCTGCCTTTTCACTTTTACTGAAGTAATTGTTGATGCCTTTGGGCACAATTGTTAGTGCCTCATTACGCTATCCGGTTATATAGGTTATTTATCTGCAGTCAGTCTTTGCGTTCACGTTGTCATATGCTCTTCACTGGATATTTCTCACGTGTCAATGTTTTGGCGAAAAATATGAAAGGTGCTTTTTCTCACGAAGCTGCGAGTATGCTAAGTGCTTCGCGAATACTTCATTAAAATTATTTTGGTCAATTTGTTTGGCGGCTCTTGAATCATGGTGTTAGTGTGATATGAATCTTCCTACTTCTTAATAAATGCTCTTATATTCTTTGTTAGGCTGCATACCGTTTCATGGATACGGGGCGTGAGCAAGTAAATTTTGGCAAACCATACACGTTTGTGATGTGAAAACTATGGTAATGTATGTAACCAGAGCATGTATTTTGTAACTGCCATCGTCTTCTCTCTTCATGATTTGAGAAAAACCAACATTTGCAGTTACAGCGGGTAAGTTCTTGGTCTCTTTGTTGGCTTTTTTGCTTTTTTTTAAATGATTTATTTGTTGCTGGAAGATTGCATCCGGCGCAAGGATTGTCAGACATGCTCGACACACATACGGAGATGATGATGATTTTCTAAAGCGCAATACCACTTATGGCTCAAACACCTATTTCGTTCTATAGATGATATGAAGAATATGCCGGAGTATTGTAGTAGAATTAGACTGCGTATGTACGTCCTGGAAATTGTTTTGAGCTCTACGCTAAAAGCTCAAGGTTTGTCTGTCAGTTTGTTTACATGCTCCACTTTTTGAATTCAAGTACGAAATGTGATTTTATGAAATGAATTATTTTTCCTTCTAAATGTGTAAGGTCTTGGAGCTACTTTGGAGAAACAGAGACATGATGTCAGTGCGGTAAAGCTTATCCCAATCACTCTTTATATCTCCTGTTATATCGGAATCTTCTTTAAACTTCTATGTGGCTTCCGGAAAGCCACAAGTTATCTGATTTTATGTAAGCTTTTAGTGTCGATTTGGATATTAAGTCAAGGCTTTGGACGTGTTGTTGTAAACCATAGTAAGTTAAATGGAAGTATACGAACCCATGCCGCCTTTTTGGTCATAACAGTTCATTTAATGCAAATGATGACAACCACAACATTTCTGCAACATGCCAAGTGAAAAATTCAGCCATTGTTGCAAACATGGTGCCTGGGAGGATCTTTCGGAATAGTTTTGAGAACATGTTAAAACTGGTTTGGTTATACTTTTTTCTACTGTTTCGAAGAATTGTAACATGGGTGATACAAATCTAAATGTGTCACTTATTGTGTTGTATTTTCATACAAGTAGATTACTATAGTCTTTGCTCGGGCACTTGCTCATTTATTGCTATATAGATTTTCACGATGATAATAAAAATATAATTAATTTTCTTTTATTTTCTTTTCAATCATTCTTGCATAATATTAAGTTTTGATGTTTTGTTATTTTCGGTTGAACAGACCAAGGAAAAAAATATTTAAAATATAGACATTAAATGAAGCAAAACCAAAAATATTTTTTATAATTATTGTTCGACCAACAAAAACAAAAAAAGGACAAAAAATGGGTTTCTTATTCATTTTACAATTATCATTTTCTCATTTTCTCATTTTAATTACTATAAGTGATTGGTAGAACATTAATTACTTCATATGTAAATCTATTATATAAAATTATTGGATAATATTTAAGTTTTTATTTTATGGATCATGTATATATTTATATTTATAATATATATGTATATAATATTTTATAATTTTTCTGAATATTTTTAAATATATTAAATTATATTTTAATCTAAGGTATTATTAAAGAGAATATATTAAATATTAGTTACCGTTTTAAAAATAGAATTTAACTTTTTGATGTAAACATAATTACTAATATTATAAAATAAAAATAATTAATTATTTCCAATTTATAATATTTAAAAATAAATGTTCTACCAAAAGTTTATATATGAAAGCATAGAGCAAAGAGAAATTGAAAAGTATTTACATCTTCTAAACATTTTTAAAATGATTTATCAACAATAGTTGACTGGAAAATAAGTAACATGGTGTTTTTATTAAAGCTCTACCAATGAAGACTTTAATGAAAATGTTCATGATACCTCTCTATATTTTTTGGCTGGAATATTATATGCTTTAACTACACATCTACCAAGTATTTTCTCAATTTAATTTTAGGTGAAAATAATTATTGATAATAATTTGTTTTATTAACATATTTTGAAAGGGATGTTAATACATAACAATATTCTTTAAAAACATGTTAAACAGACATATTATTCCAAAAATCAAATTTTACAACAAAAAGTGAAAACAATAATGAAACATTACGGAAATACATATTCACATTTGATTAAAATTTAACATTAGAAAAAAATTTAAACATAAAAGAAAACAAACAAAATAATAATACAAACGAAATCAAATTACAAACAAAAAAATATAACACATAATCTGCGCGTAGCGCGGAAAAGTACCTAGTATATATAATGAATCAATCGAAATAGTTGAGATATATGCTCCCTATATTGAGTTGTCTGCCTATATCAATGGTATTGATGATAATGTTATAAATATTGGCTTAGCTAGATTATAGAAAGTATTACCTAAAGGTTAAATCCATCGTACATAATTTCATTAGAATATAATTTATTAATAAGCTAGATTATAAGAAGTAGTTTAGTCCCCAATATATAGAAAAAATAAGATTTAACTAACAAATGATTAAGTTTTTAATAAATAGGGAATATTCTCAAATATTGTTAGTGATAAAAATTGACTCTATCTGTTATTTACGATTTTAAATAAATAGCAAATATTTGTAACAATATAATCGTTATTTATGATTTATAGGAATGTGTAGAGGGGTGTTTTTACTAAATAGAATTGTTAGTTATGATAAGGGTAGCCCAAATGTTTGTATAGTATTATAGTACTCAATGCTTTAAAACACATATAAAGAATAATAAATTTGATAAACATTTTTTGGGTGGACATTTGCAAGGAAATTTAGTTTTATTAGGAAGAATAATTTGGAAGAGGTTAGTAAATCTTAACATGTAAATACAAATTTTATATAAAAAAGTGTAAATACAAATTTTATATAAAAAAGTGTAAATACAAATTTTATATAAAAAAGTGTAAATACAAATTTTATATAAAAAAGTGTAAATACAAATTTTATATAAAAAAAGTGTAAATACAAAATCAGAAAACAGATACTATGGCAGCAACTTTAAATATTCTTCTGTTTGTTGGAGTGCACGATGGTCCAGCGTGTTTTGACTCAATAGCAGAGTAGAGTGATTCCTATTAAATTTGTATTTACATTCGTTGTTTATGAATTTGTGTATTCTGAAGTTGTAAGGGTCGAGATATATAAAACTAAAGGTGTATTGAGATGATGGTCAAACAACTTATAATAATGTGTTATTTGTCGACGTAAAATTTTAATGGTTACTATATGTTAGTAAAATAATTAAACTACATTAATTGTGCATTAGATTTAGGAAATTATTTGTCAAATTAGGAAAAGACAATAATTGTTTAAATTTAGGCATATTTATTTTTTCAGTGGCATAAATGTGTAAATAATGTGTAAGTCTTAGGGTTATTTTTATTTGTACTTCTCTTTTAATAATATAGATTATTGGGACACACCGCATCTTTTCATTTCCAATCAGTTTAGTCGCTTTAAAATAAATTTAACACTAATATAAGTAATTAGTTTTTGAAACTTTTGTTGTTGCAATTTCATTTTAGACGGTTAGAGAGTCTTCTTCCTCGTTTAAAAAAAATCTTAATTTGAAAAATAAGCCAAAAAATAGCGGAAATTAATTAACTGAAGAAAGTAGATATCAAATTTACGAAAACGCCCTCGTTCAGTACACTATCTACGGACAACTGGCCAATGGAAAAGAATGTGTGAGTCGCCGCTGCCTGTCACTCTGCTCTGTCACTTTTGTCTTTACTCTTGAGAGAATCAAGAAAGAGAGGAGAAGAAGAAGATGGAGAAAGCGTTAACGAAAGTGGCGAGCTTCAAAGTGGGAGGTTCATGGATCTCAAAGAAAGCCAAAGAAGAGCTCTCTAACATCTCCACTGACCTCACTGTCAGTTCTCCTTTGATCAATCTTGAATCTTGAGTCTTCTGGGTTATTGCATGCGGTTCCTGTGTGAAATTTGATGGGTTTTGGGTCACATTTGGGTGTATGGTCTTGCATTTGGTTAAAAAGTTGGATTTAATTGTTAGAATCTTGTGTAGTGAATGTTACAAAACTGTGGAAGAATCATAGATCTAGGAAGATCTGATTAGTTGTTTAATACAAAAGATGAATACTTTTAGAAGTGATGGGTTCATGTTTATCCTTTTGTCCTAAGCTAAGAGCCCCTACACTGAGTTGATATCAATTCTATTACCATTTAATGTAAATGTTTACTTTGCACTTGTTTGTGTTGTTCATTTCTACAAATTGGAAACAGAATGTTTATGTTTGATTCAGTACTTAAACTGTAATAAGTAGTTAAATTGCATTGTCTGAGAAAGAAACATAATGGTTAATGTTTCTTTTCTGTTCCAGACATTCTCTAGTACCGTTGAAGAGAAAGCCAAATGGGTTTTCAACAAGCTTAAAGGTAACAAACACCATTTCTTAAGTTCTCATGGATAATCTATTCGATGATTCCGACAATTTTTAACCTCTCTTTTAAACAGGAAAGCCACTCAAAAGCTTACCAGATCTTCTCAAAGAATACAACTTACCACCAGGACTCTTCCCACAAAACATAATCTGCTACGAGTTCGATGAGACAAAGAACAAACTCACCGTCTTCTTCTCTACACCATGCGAAGTCACATTCAAAGATGGATCAGCCATAAGGTACGCGACACGCGTGAAAGGGATCTTGCTTAGAGGGAAGCTGATGGGTGTGGAAGGAATGAAGACTAAAGTGTTGGTTTGGGTTAAAGTCACGACAATCTCAGTCGAGAGCTCGAAATCAGACAAGCTATGGTTCACTGCTGGTGTCAAGAAGTCTCGATCTAAGAGTGTTTATGATACGCCTCATGATGCTGTCAAAGTTGTTGGAGAATTTTAAGAAGGGTTGTTGTTATCATATTTGATTCATGAATTTCATATTGGTTATTTGGGTTTATTTGCATCTTGGGAAGAGGTATATATATAACTCTTATTATGGTCAAATGTGTTTCCATGACACTCATTTTTCTTACATTACTCAATAAATAAAAAATGTTTGTCAAAAATTAGTTAACATTGAAAGTAAACGGTTATTGTTATATTTTGCTGGCTTACTGTTTTAAACTCATAAGTTATATATAGTATGAATTTTTGAGGTCACATTTTAAGTTGCGCTAGAAATGTTATATGGTTTGGGTCTTGTGATAGCCAAAAAGACTAAGATGATATAAACAAACTAATATTCTGATCATGTTTTTGGCCCTTAGAGATCTCACTATCTCTTGTGTTTTCTTTCAACCAATTTGAGACATGAAACTATGTACCAAGACTATGTTCTGTATACACAAATGCCAGGCCCAAACAAATTGTGAATGTAAAGTCCAAAACTTCCTGGAGCACAAACAATCCACACTTTTCAACGGCATGCTCGTTTAAGCTTGTCTTGGAGAAATCAATGAAGAGATGGTGACAGAAGGATTAATATTATTTTAAAATTCCTTACCATAATTTACAATGTAAACTTCTTGCATCTAAGTTTTTATAGGATCCAAGAAGAATACATCAAAAGGTGGAGGATATCATTCATCACTGAGATCTTCATGTTCATAATATCTAGGTAATGTTCTTCATCTTGGTCCTCATTGTAGTTTCTTTAGAGTCAACTTTTGTCACGTGGCATGATTCAAAAGTGTTAAAAACTTTGTGCAGAAAGGCAAAATTTATGGAAAAGTTGAATGATGCTTACAAAAAATGTATGGTGAGAACTATGAGAAGACCTAACATAGCTGATGAAGTAAGAATAATACTTAATGTTTCTACCTACCAGCATGAACCAAAGGAGAATGATCCCCGTCAAGAAATTGTAGCACCATATTGTCTAGGTGAGATAACAATATTGAGTCTCACATTAACTTTTACTTTTGGAAATCATTGAAAGTTTATAATAAGCTCTCTCAAATGACAATGTTTTCTACAAATACAGGAAGGTAAGCGTCTGGATCACAAGCGAAAAACCCAAAGCCAAATCAGTAAGTCATTATGTATTTCCCTGTTTTCAATCTTTAAGCATATACAAATTTCACCAAAAAAAATCTAGAACTCACTATGATACGTGCAGCTCATTCAAGGCACCTTATCCTATCTACACTGACACTACATACTTGGAGGCAGAGCACAGAGGAACAAAGACAACAGTTCTTTACCTAGAAAATCGACACATTCAAGGTTTAATTTTGGTTAATAGACCTGTTTAGTTTCATGATTAACACACTACTACATGTTTCTACAGATAGAAACTTTGATAATAGGTTACATTTTGTGAAGTAAGTTTCTTCTTGTAATAACAATGTTGGTAAGAAAATGGAAGATGATCAAATCTTTACAAAAAAAAACTTTCAATAACCACCACAGTTGAGATTATTCACACACACACAACAAAAGCTTGGACATGTCAAAACCAAACAGAAAGTCACTGTCCGATTCAGACAAACACTTGCTTTTCAAACACTGACCTTTAATTCTCGATTACCATCACCCGTTGTAAGCTACAGAGACCACGTGAGGAACTTTACCATCATCAAAAGGCAAACTCACATACTCTCTCGCAAACTCCTCAGCTATCTCCCAAGCAAGCTCATCATGAACAGCTTTACAGTACATATACATCACCGTCGTACCCGCCAGGTTATATAACATCAAACCCATTAAAACCGCAGATGTGATCACGATCTGGAACACGAAGACAGCGTTTGTCCACAGTTTCCCGCCATTTTCGATGTCGGAAGCTGCTACAACGGTGCTGATCCAGACAAGACACGATTCAGCTACACTGAAGACGACGATCATAGAGATAGAAACACTTTCCATGCCTTTGACCAAGCTTCTGCTTCTCTTCAACGGCGTCAACCCGTAAGATGATTCAACAACAACGATGACCCACGCGAGGATCCAGTTCACATAAAGCTTTATCACGATCGCGATGAAGATGAGTATTACAACGGCGGAGAGAGCTTGGTGGAAGTAAGTTGACGTGATTACGCGGGTCAACAAGAAGGATGGAAGCCCTAGAATCAGTAAGATCGTAAAGACGATGGAGTTGGAGGTGATGAGAGTAGCTAGAAGAGGTAAGAAGGACGTGAAGCTTGACTTAACGGCGGAGATGAGTTTTACGGGTCGTCCATAGAAGCCTTGGAAGATACTGTAGGTGATTGATCCGATGGATAAGAGGTTGAAGACTGTGACGAAGACGATGTAAGTGATCAGAAGGAGGAGGACAGTCTTGGGATTGATATCGTCGGAGTTTGTTGGTTGATCGTTGTGGAATTTGAGGAGGGAGAAGGTGGTGTGAGAAGGGGAGGAGTGGTTGATGAAGAGGCGGGAGATGGATGGGTAGATGGTGATGGAGAAGGAGATGGGGAGGAGGAAGAGGACGGAGAGAGCCAGGAAGTGGCGTGAGTGGGCTTTGATTATTCGGTTTGATTCTGACAAGACCGTCCAGAGATTCACGGTCGGAGGAGGAGGAGATGGTGTCGCCATGGAAGCAGCGTGGAGGACACGAAGTTTGAAAAAACTTAAGAATAATGACGAAGACTACTTGCTTCAAGATAATTAGTACTGATAGGGTCGAGCCGGGTCAAGTTGGGTTGGGTCGGATCGGGTTAAACGTTTTTTTTTTTTGGAATAGGAAGTCTTGACTCTGAGGACAAGGCATGAAGTCACACTGCTTTTTTTTTTTGGTCTTCCTTCATATGGGGTAGCACACACCATATCGGCTCTAAAGGATGCACTCAAGGTCTAGGAATGTAAAGTAAAGGAATTTGCATTGCATATCTTTAATGATATTATGAATAATCTAACATATACTACTTCCGTTTCATTTTACTTGTCGGTCTAAGTTTCCAAAATATTAAAAAAAACCTAGAACAACATTTGATTGGCATATTTCCAAAATAAAAACACTATTACCTATAAATCTAACCATATTTCAACCAATAAAAAAATAAAATAGCATATAACATTAATAAATTTTGCATTGAAATCATAAAATGATATTTATTTTAAAACGAAAATTTTACTCTACAACGACATTTAATTTAAAACGGAGGTAGTATATTTTTAGCAAAATTGTAATATAGCATATTACTCTTCTTGCCTATTTGTTTCATTAGAAGTTTACAACCCAAATCTCTATACCAAAAGAAAAAACAGAGATCATCACAAAAATGTTTCATTTGTATACTCTAAATCTCTAATGGTATTTGGTATAGCGTAGATGAGTTTCTTTTTTTTTTTTCCTCAAAGAAAGTTTTGAAGTGGCAACATTGCAAACAAGCAACCAAAAGAAAACTTGGAGTGACAAGAAACTAGATCCGTTCAGTTCTTGCATTTCTTCTTCCCTAGTCCACCAAACAAACTAAAGGTAAATGGGTTGTTCTTTGTTTAATAATTTACCTTAATCTCACGGAGATAAAACATCTCTTCTGGATGAAAGTAACAGTGTTATTACCTGCTGAAGTTACCGGTGTGTACAATTCATTGAGACACGTGAACAATCCTTGTATAACATGTCACTCGCTTAGTCAGTTGTCAAGTCATGTAGTATTTGCCCTCAGCATTTTGGGCTTTATATTAACAACAAATAGTCTTGGCTTAGTTTTGTAAAGCACGTTGACTTCGGCCCAATAGTAGTTTCTTTCAGAGTTCAGGGACACTGAAGACAGTTAATATTGTAATCCCCAAGCGCTCTGTAGCAGGACTTTCAAAAGTGTTTTCACAAAGATAAACTTTTTATTGTTTTCACAAGTATTAAAAAAACACATTAAATCACTATAATATATGTATTATTTTCTATAATTTTCAACATTTTTAGTCAATAGTAATTCAATAAAATCAATTAATTTTCTTGAATTTACAATATTTTTATAGAAAACACAAAAATCTATCTTTGTGAAACCATTTTCTTTCCAAAATATTTATCTTAGTCAAACGGATAAAGTATTTTTTAGTAACTTTTATTTCTAATTTTATTTCATTATCCACTCTATTAATCAATTTTTCAAACTATTTCATTTTAGGTTTAAAAGTTAATTAAATTATTACCCTAAAATAATCCAAAAAAGTATAGGATGAATGATAATTAGAATACATAATTTATTAAAAACTGGTATGGATCTAAAGATATGCCTGGACTTCAAACATTTTGTAAACAATATATTTCACTTAGTTAGAAATATTTATATGCTTATATTTACTAAATTATGGATTTAACCAATTAATTCTATTTTATTTGTTGTATTGAATAAAAGTAAAATAGTATTTTAATTTATTGGTTAGGAATATTCTATATATATATATATATATCAACCAAAAAATATATATCAACCATTTTGATAAGTTTTTCAGTATCCAATTTTTCTATTATTAGTTTGTTTTATATAACTACAATGTCCCATTTAATATATCAATTTTAAAAATATATCCATTTAGTACTCCAGATATAACTGAAGATTAATTTATGTTATCTTTTAAATTATAAATATCAATATTTAAAATAGTAATGAATTCATTAAAATAGTTTATAGAAAAACATAAAATCACAAGTTTCCTAAAAATTCCTATTTAAAAATGCTAAGGGCATTTTTAGTGGTAGTATCTCAAGGAGTACCTACCAACTAAATACATACTCCCTCTGTTTCTTAATAAGTGTCACTTTGACATTTTTCACACAGATTAAGAAAGTGATTGAAATATGTGTATGTTGTTATTAATTACACCTATTTGACCAATAGTATTTGAGATAAATATAATTATTTATTAAATCAATGCAGATTGCAATTAATTTTCAGCTAAAAATAAGTATAATTTGTATTGGGATTCTAAAGTGACACTTTTTATGAAACAAGAAAAAAATGTTAAAATGACACTTATTATGAAACAGAGGGAGTATATAATATTGAAAAAGTAGGAAAGAGACATAAAATTTGTGAGAATCGATTGGTCTGCAAGGTACTTTTGGCCAACAGTTGAGACACTTTCTTACACATGTCCATCTGTGTATGGAGAATTGTTATAAAAACTTAAAACAAAAACTATATAAGCAAAAATTAATATTTTATTAATTTTTGAGAAACCAGTGTGCTTGCCACCGCTAAAGATGCTCTAAGAGGTTTTAGTAATTAAGTGTAGATAAAAGACAATTATATATTGGTTTTGAATTTTTAAAATAAAACTTAATTTTAAAACTCAATATTTTTATAAAGTTATAGACTTTAAAATTATTTAAATTTAATCTTGAATATTGTTTCTATCATTTTGTGTGTTTATATGACAAAAAGCCTTTTTAGTCACAAAATGACACGATTTGCGTTGCAGCTGATTTAAGAAGAGACTCTTCACGTTGTCAAAAAATAGGACAGATAGATAAGGTCAAAGTCACTTTCTCTTGTTTTTCGGTTTGAAATGGACTCAAAGACCGAGGCACGAGGAAATGACACAGCTATAATGTTGTCCTAAAAGTTTGAGCTAAATGTCCTTTTACACACACGTTAAGTTTATTGTAATTATTGTATATTTTCATTTTTTAATAATTTATAACTATCGATAGTAACTATATACTCTAACAATTAGTAAAGTGTAACAGATTTATTATTATTATTTAAATTCATCAATTGTAATTTATATTTATCTTATAACTAAGGGCAAATCTCTCAAATAACACCTTTTGAAGTTTTTGTCACAAAAGTAAACTTCAAAAACAAAAATGACCAAACTAGACCTTTTTATTTTTTAAAAATTAATATTTTTTATTTAATTTTTCAATTTTAAACCTCACCCCCAAAACCCCACCCCATAACTCTAAACCCTAAGTCTAGATTAGTTAACCCAAGGGGTATAAACGTATATTTATCCCCAAAATCCCACTCCAAAAAGGTTATTTTCGTCATTTTTTCCCTTAAAATTTATTTTTGTGACAAAAACTTTTTTAAGTCTATCTTAGGGTATTTCTCTATAACTAATATATGGATAATTATTTATTGAAATAGTGCACATTTAATAGTTGTTGATATAATAATAATATTATTTTAGTGTTTGAGTAGAAATAAAATACAATAAAATAGAACTAAAATACGGTTAATGTTCAGAAATTACTTGTCACTTTCCCTTGTTTCTTTGGTGAGAATGGAATAATTGGAAATCTTGACAGACCAAAAAGAAACATCGTATAAAACTTTTGTCGGTCCAATTAGGCTCAGGAGTCGAGGTGCTAGTTCGTCTCGATAAACCCGAAAAGAATGATGTTTACTTTTTGAAGAAACAAAAGGGTGGAGAAAACGATAAGTAATGACGTGCAGCTTTTGAGGCTTTAACATAGTATCTATATCCAGCTGAATAAAAGTTCGCAAAACGTATGTAGACAAAGTAACCATACAGTTTTTATATATCAAAGCATAACACGTTTTTATATATCAAAGCATAACACATACTCCATTTTCAATAATGTTAACTATTTACCCATTTTGTAAAATTACAATATTCAAATTTCATAAGAAATTTGAATAAGACATCAAAATGAATTAACAGATATTACATCGAACTGTAAACCCATATGTTGGTGAAAGATGTAGTAACAAATAGATTAGCCCTTTTTTTTTGACATCATAGATTAGCCCTTTTAAAAAGAAACAAATACATTATTGCATAATTTTGTTAAGATACTAATTATAGCTAAACAATTATATTAAAAATAGCTAAAGCTAAATAATTAATATTTAAAAAAAAATAGACAATAAAGCTGCCGCAATTAACGAGATTGGACATTATATTAAAATATTTGAGGATAAAAGTATTAACGGATCTCAAATAAATTTGACGAAAGCATAAATTGATATTTTAATACTACAAATGTTAATACTTTAAGTTAATTTTTTATTTAAATATTTTTCTTTGTGGAACCGAGAAAAGTAATAGTAATGTGTACGACCCTAAATCTTTTATACATTCACCAGATAATGGAATCTTGAGGCACGTGATATAAGCCAAATCCCATCTATGGATATTACAAGTCAAAAGTGAATATGCACGACCACAATAAAGACTTGAATGAAATTAAAGAGTAAGAGCGAGGGATTCAAGTGTGTTGGGTGTAGAGCGATTTATTGGGATAGAAGAAATGTGTCATCATTGAAATACATATCAATTTTTAAAATGTTGATCCGTGCAAACCCATCCAGCTAGGAGGAAAGCAAATCAAGCTATGGAGACCAATCAAACTTGGGTATCATTTGAGAACATCTCCTTGCTTAGAAAGCGGGTACGAGAAAGAGCTGGTTGCTTTGCTAGATATTTATATATTATAGATATTTATTTTACATCATTAATGATATATATTATAATTTAATTATATATTTAATTTTTTATATAAATATTTCAAATTTTTATATAATTTTATTGATATTTTCATCCTTACAATTAGACATTACATTTATGATTATTAAATATTTTATCGTTTGAGGCCAGAACCAACAATACCAAAGCGGACTTCCTTGCAAGACAAGCGCGAACAAAAAAGCGTATTTTCTCTTATGTTAGCACATATGTTCTCCATTGAATGGATACTACCAACTCGCCTTTCGAGAATTCGTACTAAGATTTATTTTTGTATTTTCGTGAAAAAAATATTTTATCGTTTATCATTTTAATTATTAAAATTTTATATCTTATAATTATTCTCAATTTTTTTTCTCTTACATTTAGTTTTTACACTAAAATTAAATAAGAACTTTAAAATACAATTTATAATACCTTGAAATTAGATTAGAAATGCACTAGTTGATCATATATGGAAACATTACGAAAATAGTTGTATAGAATAATGTGATATTTTACATGTAATTCAATATTTAATTATGTGTTTCTATGTAAAAAATTATTTAGTGTAACATTTATTTTACTAAGTTGACACAAAAGTGTAACATTTTATTAATTATTGTTGTAATATTTTATATGCATATTAGTTAATAGTAATTTTTTATGGATTTAAATTAATTATAATAATTATAGTAATTATAACAAAAATACTTATATTTTTGAAGTTAAGTTTGCAGTTTTGATTAAATACTTTCAAACTTTAAAACAAAATACTTTTTTTGGAGATGTTCAAATAAAAGGAGTGATGTTAGAAAAGCTCCTTCTACAAAAAGAAAAAAGCTCATTCATAAGATAAGGATAGTGATATCATCCTGCGCAAGATGGAGAAAATTTAAATAAATGCAATTTGATAAAGCACATCAACTGAATATTTCTGAGAAAAAATAATAAGTATAGCTTTTATAAACTCTTTTGGAAAAATCTAGGCATGTGATAACTTTTTCTATGTGTCGTGCTTATTGTTGACAAACAAAAAGTGTCGTGATTATTTTAGTTCTTAAGATAATTAATTACATAGATACTTTTAATGAATTAAAACTATTACATCTAAATATTATTACTAATTTTTTTAAATGAATAGTTTCTGTTAATAATGTCTTTAGTTTAGTTCCCTTTTTATTTTTCCCAAATAACATATAAAATAAAAAGGAAACATTTATAATATTTTTTTTTTAAAATATATAATTTGATTTCATAAATAAAAATGAAAGTTCATAAAAATAATATTTATAGTTAAAAATAAATAAAAAATATTTAAAACATAGTTTTAAGCACCATAAAATACGTTTCAAAGTAGTACTAATATTTTCTTTATATCTCTATTTTCTTAGAATCAACGAAAATATTTATATAAAAATATGCTTTCACTTTTCATGTTTACTTTAATCATTTTACCCTTATTTTTAAGAGGAAAAGACACACTTGTAACCCTTGAGTTAATTGATTTAAGACTTAGAGTTTAAAGTTGAGGGGTGGAGTAAGGTTTAGGAATGTAAAATTTAGGATTCTAATTAATTTAATTGTTTTTTGCCTTTTAAAAAAATGATCTTTGTGAAAATATATTTTTAGTGAAGATAAAGATGAATAGTATCAATAATGTGGTAAAATGAAAATTCCCCAAAAATAATCTTGATATTAAAAAAGAAATATTTGTATTCCTTTAGGAAATAATTTAAGCAACATAATATATATTTTTAGAATAATAATTTTTATATCTAACTATTTTCCTAAATGATTATATAAAATAATTAAATAACATAAGATATCTTTAGTTGAGTAAAAATAATTTATAATTAGTAATGCGATAAATAAAACTAATCCAATTATCATAATTATAATAAAAAATATATGTAACTCAATGTATTCACAAAATGAGTAGTTGGACTAATCTAATTTCTTATTTCTAAAATTAAATATCTAACTAAAATAAAAACATATTATTAAAAATAATATGTTTTTTTTAAATTTATAAATTACGAGATGACTCAAAGATAATAATAAAAAACAATAAAATATTAACCAGTTGTTAAAATTCATTCTTTTAAAAATATATATGCATGAGACTTTAAAATATTATTGTTATTTCGCTTATATAATTTTAAATCCACCAGTTTATTTTATTTATTTTATTTCATTTCCAAAATAATATATATTAAATTATACATAATCTTACTAAAACATATTTACATATTTAAGACAAGGACCAACCAAAATACAAATAATATAATTAATCATAATTATAACTTATTTAGAACAAAAAAATATAATTAAATTCAAAGAAGTATATGTAATCCAATATTTCTAAGTGATAATCAATTCGTCTAGATATTATATATTCAAATCATATGTTTAATTAAAGTAATATAGTATTATAATATAAATTATAAAATACAAATAAGATATTAATCCATTCTTATAATATATTTAATTTATAAATATTTTGAAGAATCACCTAGTATATGTATATATTTTAAATTTCATGTCATCATATTGTATGCTTTTATTTGCTGGGACCTGTCGGCCGAAATTTAATCGATCTCAACTTTTAATCGAAGGAAGAAACGCGTACTTTTGACAAATATTCTATACGTTGTTAATATTATTTGGAAGAGTGTAGATACATCTATGTCCTATAAATGTACTCCCTTACAAATCTGAATATCACATTTTTTTGAATGAATCTTCTAACTATCACATTTGTTCCTTGATTTATAGCATTGCTGCTTATTACAAATACAACTTCATAATTGGTCCTTGTATAAATTCAATCTATCGATGAGAGTGTTCTCTAACACGGGGGTCCACCAAGTGTTCTTTAATTACCGGGGAGAAGAGCTGCGTTACAGCTTTGTGAGTCATCTCATTGATGCTTTTGAAAGGCATGGAATCGATTTCTTCGTTGACAAATACGAGCAGAGAGGCAAAGATCTCAAAAATCTTTTTGTAAGAATCGAAGAGTCGAAGATCGCGCTGGCCATCTTCTCTACCAGGTATGCGGAATCAAGCTGGTGCATGGACGAGCTTGTGAAGATGAAGAAACTTTCGGATCAAAGAAAGCTCCAAATCATCCCAATCTTCTACAAAGTGAGTGCAAGAGACGTTAGGAAGCAGACAGGTGAGTTTGGTGAAAACTTCTGGACGCTCGCCAAAGCTTCTAGTGGAGATCAGATCAAGAAGTGGAAGGATGCCTTGGAGTGTGTCTCCGACAAGATGGGTTTGTCGTTGAAAGACAAGAGGTACTTCACATTCACATTCACACTCACACTCACACTCACACTCACACTCACACTCACACTCACATTCCAGTAAAACATTAGTTTTTGCGGCTATTATCCTCCTTCCCATCAATTTTTTGGAGGTAATATACATAATCATATGGAAAAATCTCTCAGATATACATTTTTTAAGTTTTTATCTCAAAAATAGATCTTAAAAAAATGATCAAAACACATTTTTTTTATTTTAAAAATTTAATTTTTTTTTAATTTTTTTTACTTTTAAATATAACCTCCAAAACTCCACCCCATAACTCTAAACCATAAATCTAGATTAGTTATCCCAAAGAATATAAATGTACATTTACACTATTTAATAAAATCTAAGTCCATTTTGGTCATGCTATTTTAGAGACAAATTTTTTTAGATCTATCTTAAGGTATTCTTCTAATCATATTCCCTCAATTATTTTTTAAGAAAATATATAAAAATCTTTAGTAAAATGTTTATGGTTTCCAAACTTTCAAGAGAGACTCTGCTCACACGCATTCTTCTTCGTTTTGCTCGCTATACACTTTAATTACAATCACTCACATTCACATTCACACTCACACTCACACTCACACTCACACTCAATCTTCTTAGTCTTGCTCTTTTGAACACTTTAATTACAGCAGAGAGCCGTGATATTTATATATTTGGCAGCTCTGAAGCCGATTTTGTCAAGGAGATAGTTAAAGAGGTCAAGAGAGTTATAGCAGCAATTAAATTAGAGGAAGAAGAAGAAAATCATTTAGAGGAAAAAGGAGAAAGCTTGAGAATTGCATTCTCTATGTATGATTGTCTCAGCATTATTATCAACTGTTAGGACGTAGACATGGACCAGAGGCTCTTTCCTGGAGACCCTCAAGAGAATTTAGAATATCAAGAAAACTTTACTTATTCACTTCATAGCAACACAAATCTCAATTTTGTTTTAACCAGAGTTAGCCAATAAACATACTTTTTGTCTTGAATAAAATGAATTCAGTTGCATACTGAAAGATATAACATATTTGTAATGGAATTGAGTTTTAACACAATGTGAGTGTGTCTGTGTATCTGTATGAGTTTATTTTTCTGGAATAAAGTTGACAAGTGACAAAATTGCATGCCAGCCATCTTTGAGTTATCTATTCAGTTCTTGCATTTTTTGTTTCTTCCCTAGTTCCACCAAACCAGAAGATACAAGGTTAAAGAGTCATCAAATGTCTTTCTTTTCTACCAACAAAAGCTACCGTAAAAAAGGTTTGCTCTTATAACACCCATGCATCTGCTAGAAACAACAAGAAGCAGATTAGTAAACTAGATCCAAGGGGCAAGACAAGGAGTTGCGAGCAAAGAATCTGATCAGATTGTGCCTATCTGATCTGATTATACGCAAGGTTATGCATGAGCCTACAGCCCTGCATATGTGGAAGACTTTGGAAGCGGAGTACCAGACAAAGACGTTACCTAATCGGATTTACATGAAGCAGAGATATGCAGGTTTTAGAATGGAGGAACACAAGTCCATTGAGGAAAATCTGGATGTGTTTCTAAAACTTGTGGTTTCTAGTAAGTTTGGATATTAAGATCAGTGAGGAAGATCAAGCTATTCAGATCTTGACCAGCCTGCTTAAACAGTATGAGTCTCTCGTTCATGCATTAAAATATGGCAGCGGAAAGGAGACTCTAACAGTCCGCGATGTTACAAGCTCGGCTTATTCTAAGAAAGTTGAATTAAGGGAGAAGGGACTTCTTAACAAGTCCAAAGGTAACTCAAAGGGGCTATTTGCTGGCATCAGTAGAGGTCGGGAGATAAGAAAAATGACAAAACTTGAAGAGCAAGGTCAAAGAGTAAAAACAGATCACAGTCAAGACCTAAATTCTCTAAAGAAAGTTGGACGTGTGGCAAGGAAGGACACTTAAAAAAGAAATGTCCAGAAAAGAAAAATTGGAAGCCAGCAAATTCGGTCAATATAGCTGAAGAGAAGGAGGAACCATTGGTATTAGTTGCTAGTTAACAAGATACTAAGCACGAGTGGGTGCTTGATTCACATATCACTCCAAACAAGAATGTCTTATTTGATCTTAAGAACATGGAAGGAGGGAAGGTCTTAATGGGCAACAACACTGAGATCAATGGGATCAGGAAAATCAGGATTATGAATGATGATGGATCAAGTGTGATTCTCACAAACGTACGTTATATGCCGACAATGGGCAGAAACCTTATATCCTACGGTTTATTGGAAAAGATGAAGATACGAAGGAAAAGACTTCAACGTGCAGTTTTACAAAGGAAATCAGAAAGTTATTTTTGGAAAATATTGTGATGGATTGTACTATTGCAAGGCACATTATTTGTAGATGATGACTTCTAACTTTTGATAGCGGCAGAGATGATGAGACCGTACGTAAGAGACTTGTAAAGCCTTTTGGACTTTGAAATTTTCATAACAACAGAACTCTCTCTTGGGATCTATTTGCAGTAGCTGTCAAGGAAGCCCATAAGGGACACAGGATATGGCAGAAGCATCGCATTGCAAAGTAATCTTTGATAACCCAAAAAGAAGAAGATTAGTTCTATACAAAGTAATCCTCAAGAATGTAACTATGAAGATTCATCCACTTTTTTACAAGGAGGAAAGTTCCATATAGATCACTAACCACTAGAGCAGGATCTGAGTAGTTCCCATCATGGAGTACTTTTCCATTCTTTGTTTACAGACCTGCTTCAGTTTCTGTACAGTACGAGATGTAACTTAAGCTTGGTTTAGCTAGATGATCACTTGGTTTCCTAACCAATATCTCTGAATCTGAAACTTGTCTCTTATGTTATCCCTAAGGTTTTTATTTTCTTTCTGTCATGTATGATCTTATAACAGATCCATCATTGGTTTTCTCATCCTTTCAATCATGCATATGTTCAAGAAACTCAGCACTGCTCACTATCTTCTAGACCGAGTAACAGCCACATTCATTCGCCTTTATTTTGGTCAACTCTTAGCATGCTTCTTTTTTTCTCTTCCATGTCAGAATCTCCGGGATCTTATTAATATTTGAGCTATCACATATAATAAATATAATTATACTTGTTCTAATCAACAAGATCCGCTGTAGCACAAAGGTTAATTTCAATCTGAACAATGAACAATAGGGTTTACCCTTTGTTCAACCCCCTCCTTGAAATCCGGGTTCGCTTCCCGGCAGCGGAATTTTTGTATTTTAATAGAGGTTTATCTATTGATCTATTAGTTATACTAAGCTTTTTAAAAGCCCACATACATGTACTAATAACATACTAATTATCAACATACGTTTCCCTAAACTCTCCACACGGGGTCTCCAGTGTTTAGACACGGTTTGGAAACTAATTGGGGATTTTACTCGAAGCCTCAGCATAATCTCTTCTAACGCATAGTCGTTTATTATTATTGCAAGAGTCGAAGGTCGGGCTGGCCATCTTCTCTACCAGGTATGCGGAATCCAGCTGGTGCATGGATCGAGGTTGCGGACCAAAGAAAGCTCCAAATCATCCCCATCTTCTACAAAGTGAGTGCAAGTGACGTTAGGAAGCAGACAGCTGAGTCTGGTGAAAACTTCTGGACGCTCGCCAAAGCTTCTAGTGGAGATCAAATCAAGAAATGGAAGGAAGCCTTGGAGTGTGTTTCCGACAAGATGGGTTTGTCTTTGAAAGACGAGAGGTACTTCACACTCACACTCACTCACATGCATGCCAGACATCTTTGAGTATGTGGATCTATTCAGTTCTTGCATTTTTTTTCTTCCCTAGTACCACCAAACCGGAAGATACAAGGTTAAAGAGTCATCAAATGTATTTCTTTTCTACCAACAAAAGCTATGGTAAAAAAGGTTTGCTTCTCTAACACCCATCTGCTAGAAACAACATCAAGATCCAAAAACAACAACAAGCAGGTTAGTAAACACATATCCAACAATACAATCTATTGCGCGACTCTCACATATATGAAAAATAATTCATGTCATATATGGATCCCATCATCCTTAGCACAAAAACTAGCTAAAGTGAGGATTTATAAATGTGTGTCCCTTAACATTTGTCGGTTTTCTGAGTCAGGCTTTTGTATAATCTGAACGGTGAGTTATGCGGTCTTATATTCGAATCTGTTGTATGACTTGAATTAAGTCACTTGACTAACCAAAACACGTTGATCAATCTCAAAGGTGACATAGAATTGAATGGGAACATGTCAAAGAATAGATAATTTTAGTATAATTTTCTTTAAAATTCAAACTTTCTGATATAGCATAACTGCATAAATCATACTTCTCATACGAAGTTGGGCCAATAACCTTAAATATTCACATAAACCTTCATGATTCTTGGCCATATATGCATTTGTTTACTTAAGAGAGTACACTAATAGTATTCTTGGCCATATATGCATTTGTTTACTTAAGAGAGTACACTAATAGTATTCTTGGCCATATATGCTTTTTATAATGATATTTGGTCTTAACACAATATGAGTAAGTAGTAAGTACTACTTAGATCAGTTTCTTTTTCACGAAGAAAGATTTCAAGTGCCAAAACTGTAAACCAGCTACGGATAAACAAACCCCCAGCGACAAGAAACTAAACCACGCCATTTTCGAATTTGTGGATCTATTCAACTCTTGCATTTCTGCTTCCCTGATCATGCCACCAAACCATATGATATGTAATAATAAGTATTAATCTCATCATCTCTAACGCACCAAAAAAAAAGGTTTATAACTTTGTGTATTTACCTATCACGAAGATAATACATCTCATCGTGGATGGACTCAACAGTGTCGAATAACCTCTTAACCGACAACTCCATCATCTGCCAGAAACAAACATCAATATCCAAACAAACAAAGAACAAGTAACTAAACTAAACATATATACACTTTGGAATCAAGATTAAAGAGTCATTGATGATCAATACCACAGAATGTGTATCCTATTCTTTGTTGACTACCTTAAGACTAAAAGAGGGAGGTATATATACTTACTTTGACTTGGCTCCTCTTTGGTACTTTAGACCAATCCTTGGAGGCAGCAGAGTGAACACCAGACATCCATACAAAATCAATGGTCAATGTCGTCTCGGGCTTATGATCAACGGCGGAGATGCAAGTAAAGTAAGAACCAGTTTCAGACGCAGTAAACGAGAACTCTCCAGCCTCCACCTTATCTGCTTCGTGCAGCCTATCCCATTTTGGCGATGTCATCTACAAAAAAAAAATCACAAGAAACCCAAAATATTAAAGTCTATAGAAATGTTAAAACCATATTCAATGTAGTGATCTAAAAAATTCTAATGATTTGGGAAGCATGCAACTTATGTATAATATGTCTAAAAAAATGTTAGAGGTCAAAGTGAATATTCCAATTCAGCTGTGCCAAAAACCAGTTCTAGTGCGTACACTACCTTGACGAAGACTTTGTGAGAAGCAGGAAGAGGATGATCTTCGTTAGGGTTTACGATGAAGTATTTGCCAACGCTGATGGAGTTTTCGTGAATATCCTCCGATATGCATTTCATCTGGCCAGAATGAAGTTCGAACTGCAATGATAGTGTTGTAGGAGATAACAACGTAACAATCAAAAGACAAACAAAGCTCCAACGAAGAAGATCCATGGCGAGGCTAGAGAGAGAGATAGAGAGGTGAATCTTTGCAGTGTTCAAAGTTTTGGGGCGTTTTAGGGTAAGCTGCAGAGAGACAACGAGGGTTTAGTGCCACGTGTAAACATTTAAGTCGTTGAAACACGTGAACACAATTCTTGTTCAACGACACTTGTCTTTTCTATTTTGCGGCGACTATTTTGTGGGCTTGTTGATTAGTATGTAGACCCAAAGGCGACTAAAATTTTGAAAAGCCCATTTGAGATTTAACATAATAAATAGTTACAATACGAGTTATTAAACAACAAGTTCCGCTGTAGCACAAAGGTTATTTCAAATTAAGCAAAGAAATTGGGGTTTAAACCCCTAGTTGGGCCCTCCTTGAAATCCAGGTTCGACTCCTGGCAGCGGAAACTCCTTTTTGTTTATTCAATAAACTTATATAAACGACCAAGTACTACTATATTGCCTTCGTTTGTGACCTATAGACAAGGTAACTTGGGAATTCTTTTTTCAATCCAATTCCAAAACCCTAAATGGATCCAATATTTACAATTCCAAAACCCTAATTATTTCAAATTAATTTTAATATTTCAAATTATAAAATAAAATAGAACTTTATGATATGATTACTAAGCAAATAAATTTAATTTATAATTATATTAATTTAATTATTTATAATATTTTTTTTATCAAAATCGTACTACTTTTTTTATCTAAACCGCATTATTTTTTTTTACAAAATTTGCGCATGTCCCGCAAACCACATGAACCGCAGTTGAACCGTATAACACTTTAATTTCGCACGGCTTATATTAGCAAAACCGAAGTTACCATTCGGAACCATAATGACATATTTTTGTGACGCATTTACTATAAAGCAAAAGTGTAAAGGACCCTCATGTGTTAATTAAAAGGACGATATACCAGCATCTATCTATATTATTAAAACAGAAGTACAAATCTGAGAATGCTAAAATTTAGTCATTTATTACAACAGTAATTAATGAATCTATTGATGTTTTAATGAAGGTACAATTAAGGAATGTTGTCTTATCCAAATTAACTTAATCAATTTATTACACTATAATAAATTAACCAATTGATATTTTAATGAAGCTACTAATTATGAATGTTGTCTTATCCAAATTTTAAAATATTTTATTACATTTTTTTTTTCTTTTTCTAATTACTTCATTAATTATATTTATTATAATAATTAACATCACTTATTTTACGTGTTAATCATAATAATTTCATATGTTTGAATAAAATTATTTCATTCGTGACAAAGATTTCAACCGATTAATAAATAGTTTTTATTTATTCACATTCATCCAAATATCCATCCAAATAGAAATCGATTTTTTGATATCGTTTTTTATTGTTCTAAAACTAAACTATATGTAGATATTATAAATTTCTAAACGAGGTTTGATTTGATCCTTCCGGGTCCGGATATGTTCATATTATAAATTTTTAAACGGGATTTGAGTTGATTTAAATTAACACCCGCTCGATGAGCGGGTCTAGCTCTAGTTTTAGCTTAATTGCGGTGTAGTATTAGAAAACTAGAAGAATATATATAACTGCCGCAATCAACGAGATTTGATATTATTTGAATATTTGAGTACAGAAGTATAAACGAAATCATACACATTTCAATCTAAAAGCGCCGATAAAATCTATAAATCTCTTATTTAAATAATATTAATATGTGCACAATTCAAGAAAACATCCTAGTCTCTAGACAATGAAATCTAGTGCCCATGATAGAAACCAAATCTCATCGGTATTACAAGTCAAAGTGGATATGCACGAGCACGACCACAATTAGGATTAATAAAGTTGTAAAGAAAAAACGAAGAAAAGGCAAGCCCTAATCTCTTACTCCCTCCATTTCATATTGTAAGTAGTTTTAGATAAAAACACGAATATTAAGAAAATTATTATTTTTTTTTTAAAATGACATTAAATCAATAAATTCAACCAATTATAAAAAAGCTAACATTATTTAATTGGTTACATTTTTTGCTAAAACAACTTACAATATGAAACGGAGGGAGTATATATTAATTGGGAAACATTGGGGGAAGAGTAACCTTCAAAGTGTAAGTTAATTACAATTGAACCTGTTGACGTGTCGCTTTGTGAAGCCTTCTCAGCCTATTAATGAAATAACCTTTATTCACTAGACTAATTACTATTCCTTGCCATTGAGATATATTGGACATCCCTATATTAATGTGCCGACTTTATTATATTTTCTGACATTCTCACGGGACCCACTTTCATATAAGAGATTTGTAAAATATATTATCACTTTTTTATTATCCCATTGATCTTATTTTTTTTTTCTATTGTCAGATCTTCATTTGTTATATAAAAAGAACAAATGACATACATGAAATTCATTCAACAAAAAACTAGATCATAAGAGAAAAGATATAGGGTATAAAACGAACTAATGAATTTGTATCTATGTTCATTTTTTTTTCTGAGCAACTATGTTCATTTTATATGTTATAGCATTGTCTCGCTACTCCAATTTTCTCCTGATTACTTAACCTACGGAATTCTTACTCAAGATGATTGTATAAAACATTTACCTTATAAATGATCGATGGATCTATGAGTGCTTTCAGTTCCTTAGGTTCATCTAATTAATGTTTTTCATCTTTTATTTGTCATCCCGTTAAGGTAGGAGTAAAAACTAAAAGGATCGATGATTTGGTTAGTGTGTTTGAGACAAAATTCTTTCCGATAAAACACGACCATAACCACTAGGTTTTCGTTCATTACACATTGCATTTTCTTTGGAATTCAAGGCATTATTAGACTTTTGTATTTTTTCTAAACTATCATAAGCTAATATTGTGTATTAATTAGTGTTATTTTTAATAAACATATATGTTCTAAGCTATCGTGGTAACTTCACCAAAAGTTTACATACCAATATGGCATTTTTACATAGAAAAAATAACGAAATATGACTTATTGTCTCTTCTATGTTTACCGGACAGAAGTGTGTACAATTTTTAGTGATGGAGTTAGACGCCGCGTTGTTTTGGCATGATGCTTACAGCCACTTTTATATATACAACACGACAAACACTTTGTAGGGGGGAAAGTTAGTTTTTTTTTTTAAATAAGGAAAGTTACTTAGTATGTAATTAAATTAATACACTTCGAAACTTCTGAAATTCCTATATAAAAAGTAATCATTAAAATCATATAACGTGAGTACAATCTTTTTGGTTTGATTGACAAGCACATTAAGTGAATTTATGATACCAATATTTCTATCTTCAATGTCGATTTGGTATTCAACAGAAGTTTCCATATTTTATAAATGTATTTACTGAGTATATTGGGTGAATATTTGATTTGACAGAATTTAACCCAAATCTACATTGAAGATAGCCTATAACCTAAGGGCATATTTATTGTTGGGTTCTTAGATGGCTTTCTTAACTTTTGTTAAGGGCCGGTTCTTAGTTTTTAACTAAGAAAAACTAAGAACCGGCTCTTAAATAAGAGTTTTAAGAGCCGGTTCTTAGCCGAAAAGTATAAAATAAAATAAAAAAATGAAAAATCAATTGTTAAAAACCCCACCTAAGAACTCCGCATTGAACATGGCAAAGGTCTCTTTTCTCTCTACATGTAATCACCAAAAAAATTCATACCCAAACCCCAAAGAGCGATAAAATTATGGCTGCTTTTGACCAAGTTTCCTAGGTGAGAACTAAGGTGAAGACAGTTCGCATATGGAAGCAATATTCAGCTCAGAGTGGTTACTAAATTCTATGTAAAAAATCTAAAACATAAATAAATATTGTTTATGGTTTTCAATTTTCTTTTCTATATGTTTAATTATGATAAAATAAAAACGAATTTGCCTTTTATTTTGTCTAAATTTCAGGTAAATGAGAATCTTAGCATATTTTTCAACAATTCATGGTTTGGTATATTAATACTACATTTAATTGTGATATAATTATATCCTGAGTTATTAGAATTAATATTATGTTTATACATGTTTTATTAAGACAACATATCCATCACAAGTAAACCCTTATTTTACAAATATTTTTTTCCACAGTAAAAATAATTCTCCAATACCGAATTGGATATTAGTTTTATAATTTTAGACAGAACATATAATTATGCATGACCAACTATTTTATGATATATGGTGTCGTACATAACAACCGAGAACAAAAAAAAAACTTTAAAACAAATATAAAATTTAATTTTTTTAAATATTACAAATTATTAAATAGTTATTTCACTCCGTGCAAGGTGCGGGTCTCAACCTAGTAAAGTTGTAAAGAAAAAACGAAGAAAAGTCAAGCGCATTCTTCTGTGCCTGAAAGAAAGAGATCGAAGTTAATGATTTATTTTTAAGAAAATATAAAACTAGATCTTTTTACTCGTGCTTATTATTTTGATAAAATATTAATTTTTAATTTGTTTTATATTAGCCAAATTTTATTTTAATATTTTTGTAATAAAATGTATATCGTATATGTTTGATGAAAAAAACGCAATCCCGAATTATCATGCATAGTTTAAAAATATAACTTTATCTGAATCATGAATAGATTATGAGTAAATAATTGTGAATCGGATCTAGCAAATATTATAACATGGACACAACATATTAAATAACATAAACTTTTCAACCAAAGGTGCATTGGGTGACAGAGATTAAACCATCCGAAACTAATGATAATTTAAACTTTTGTAAATGATAACTGTGATATTTGAGCTATCTTGTTCCAACCTAGGTCCGCCTTTGCATGTGATAATATTTTATCTTTTTCACCGACATTTTTATATTTTCCACCTATATCAGCACCTCTTAATAAATTATATATTACGATCCACGAAATTTCTACGTTCGCCACGATCATGACAAGTTGAATAATGTCATTATGGCTACGATCATAGTAAGATTTTAATTTTCATTTTTATGTCACTTTTTGATAAAACAGTCATCATATTGTTATTTTTATCTGCTGGGCCCTGGTCGGCCTAGACGGAATCGATCTCAACTTCTAATCGAAGAGACGCATACTTTGACAAATATTTTATACATCGCTAATATTATAAGGACAAGACTAATTAGTTAGAGTTCCTTACAGTCACATTTGTTCCTTACAGTCACATTTGTTCCTCGATCTATATATAGCATTGCTGCTCAGGGGTGGATCTAGAAGGGTTTATTATGGGGGGCAAAATTTTTAAACTTTAAAAAGAGGGACATTTAACCCTATGTTTGAGTTTTTATGGGGGGCAAATTCAATCAAATTCTTCAAAATTTATTATAAATAGTAAAGAAAAACTATATTTTTGTAAAATCCATAGGGGGCAGATGCCCCACCCTTGCTGTGTGTACATCCGCCTCTGTTGCTGCTCATTGCATATATAAATTCATAGTTACGTACCTACCGGGGAGAGCAACTGAGATACAACTTCTCGATCGATGCGAGTATTCTCTACCACAGATGTCCATCAAGTGTTCTTCAATTACCGGGGAGAGGAGCTGCGTTACAGCTTCGTGAGTCATCTCATTGATGCTTTTGAAATGCATGGAATCGATTTCTTCGTTGACAAATACGAGCTGAGAGGCAAAGATCTCAAAAATCTCTTTGTAAGAATCGAAGAGTCGAAGATCGCGCTGGACATCTTCTCTACCAGGTCTTGTATATATTATTTCGTATGTATATGTATACTACTATTCATACCTAGGTTGCATGGAAACTCCGGTTAAGGTCCGTTTCCTGTTTCGGAAACGTTTCGGAATCGAGACCTCTTAGAAACTTGAAGAAACTTTTTGCAAACACGTTTCTTGAAAAATTTATTTTGGAAACACGTTTCTTAAAAATTTATTTTGGAAACACGTTTCTTTAAAAATTTATTTTGGAAACACGATGAAAAATTGTGTTTTTGATTTGGAAACTTGCGATTCTGATTGGAAACGCGAAAGAATAACTATTTGATATTTGATGTTAACGATTACATGTTTATTAATTTATATGTTTATATTATTTTTTCATATTTGTTATCATTTTAATATAATGATTTGATTTGGAATGAAGTCGTTTCCACGTTTCGAAACGTGTCGTTTCCACGTTTCGAAACGTGTCGTTTCCACGTATCCGTTTCCGTTTCCATGCAATACTTACTTCTTCCGTTTCAGATTATATGTCATTTTCTCTACCAGGTGTTGTATATGCTAGTTTGTATGTATATATTATATATACTATTATTACTTAATATTTAAACATACTTGGGGATATTTATCATCATTTTGAATTATAGGTATGCGGAATCGAGCTGGTGCATGGATGAGCTCGTGAAGATGAAGAAACTTTCGGATCAAAGAAAGCTCCAAATCATTCCAATCTTCTACAAAGTGAGTGCAAGAGACGTTAGGAAACAGACAGGTGAGTTTGGTGATAACTTCTGGACGCTTGCTAAAGCTTCTAGTGGAGATCAGATCAAGAAGTGGAAGGAAGCCTTGGAGTGTGTCTCCGACAAGATGGGTTTGTCCTTGAAAGACAAGAGGTACTTCCCACTCACATTCACACTCACACTCTCACTTAAACTCACACTCACACTCACACTCTTCTTCTTCTTTTTTTTTGGGTAAAAGACACACTCATTTATATCCTTTAGTTAAAACCAGAGAATGTAAGAAAAATTAAAATAATTATAAGCTAGGTTGCATGGAAACTTCGGTCAAGGTCCGTTTCCTGTTTCAGAAACGTTTCAGAATCGGAATCGGAGTCTCTTGGAAACTTGAAGAAACTCTTTGGAAACACATTTCTTGAAAAATTTATTTTGGAAACACGATAGAAACTTGTGTTTCTGATTTGGAAACTCGCGACTATGATTGGAAACGGGAAAGAATAATTATTTGGTATTTGATGTTAGCGATTACATGTTTATTAATTTATATTTTAATATTATTTTTTTCATATTTGTTATCATTTTAGTATAATGATTTGATTTGGAATGAAGTCGCTCCATAATTTTATCGAATGATAACATGTGCTAGTTTTTTAATTATTGATTAGAATTTTTATAAAATGTACCCAAAAAAATAACACTTACATTACTTGGTTTTTCCTCTTAGATAAATAAAAAAAAACAAAATTAAGCTTACATGTTAATTAATCACACATACACACATATATATTATAGACGTTTCTAAAACGTTTCCATTTCTAATTTTCTTTATAATCACGTTTCCACGTTTTGTTTCGTTTTCACGTATCTGTTTCCGTTTCCATACAACCTAGATTATAAGTTCAAAATGTCAAGGATATTGTATGAAATAAGGTACTCTCTTTTTTGGCAGCTCTGAAGCCGATTTTGTGAAAGAGATTGTCAAGGAGGTCAAGAGAGTTATAACATCAATTAAATTAGAGGAAGAAGAAGATAATCGTTTAGAGGAAAACGGAGAAAGCTTGAGAGTTGCATTCTCCATGCATATGATTGTTTCAGCATTATTATCAAATGTTAGGACGTAGACATGAGCCAGAGGCTCTCTTCCTGGACACCCTCTAGAGAATTTAGAATATCAAGGAACATTTAGCTTCAGGTCAATGCCGCTTATTCACTTCATAGCAATCCATATCTCAATTTTGTATTTTTCTTAACCAGTGATCATAAATAAACTTAATTACTTTTTGTCTGGAATAAAATGAATTCAGTTGTAATGGTATTTAGTCTTAACACAATGTGAGCGTGTGTCTACATCTTGTATGGGTTTATTTTTCAAGAAGAAAGTTTTCAAGTCCCAAAGTGTTGGGAGATTTCAGAGAAAGTAAGAGATTCTGAATATTAAGTTAATTGATCTCAGAAAAGTTTCAAAAAACAAATTACAAACTAGTGAATATTTAAATAAAGAAATAACTACCAATTATTCCATAATAATAAAAGTCCTAACTAGGAAAACAACCCACATAACTTGAACAATTAATCTCACAATTCCTAAAATTTAGTTTTACTTTGAATCAATCAACATTCCCCTCTTGATTCAAAGTTGCACACTCTTAAGTTCATGGTCCTGCCATGAAATGCTATCTCTTTAGTTTCAACTTTTTTAGCACAGAAATTAGCTAGTAACTTACTAAACCACATAACTTGCCTTGTTGCTGCATCAGCTGCTACATACCCTGCTTCATATGATGTTACTGCCATGTTTTCTTGCTTTTTTTTTTCAACTCCAAGTAACATTACCTAACCCAAAATTAAAGAAATTCTTCAATGTGTTTTTCCTATCATTCAAATTTTCTTTCTGTCGATGTTTGTCCAACCAACGAATTTGAAATTGCACAAGCTTGAGTATCACATACCATAATCGATTATTGTGAGTGTCTTGTCATAATCAGACATGTTGAATGTTTTCACCAAATCAACAACATAATTCTTCTCACACGCAAAGACTCCATTCCCGCTGAGACAAAGCCACCATTAGAACCACTTATGATCGATCCCAACCCGTAAGATGTTAGAACCATATTCGATGTAGTGATCTAAAGATTGAGAACATAATCGGATCTGAGATTTAGGGAACCATAAATATTTTAATGTTAATTAAAAAAAATCTAATAATTTGGGAAGCATGCAACTTATGTATAATATGTCTTAAAAATTTATACGTCAAAGTGAATGTTCAATTCAGCTGTGGCGAAAACCAGTTCCAGTGCGTACACTACCTTGACGATGGCTTTGTGAGAAGAGGAAGAGGATGATTAGTCTTTCCCATTTTTGCCGTGAGTATTTTGTGGGCGTGTTGATTAGTATGTTAGGACCCAGGTGCGACTAAATCATGGGCTTTGTAACAAAGTTTTGCTTAAGAAAACCAAATGGCTAGTCTTGAAAAGTCCATTTGAGTTTTCACGTATAATAAATAGTCGCTATACGGGTTATTAGACAATAAAATCCATGGTAGCACAAAGGTTATTTCAAATTGAGCAAAGAACATAGGATAAATCTCCTTGTTCACTCCCTTCCTTGATTGATTCCTGGCAGCGAAAACATTTTTTTCCTTACTTCGGTAAACTTATGTGGATCAACTAAATATAAAGAGTCCATATACTTTATACAATTTAACTACATTGTCAATCAAACTTTTCATTATGGACTTCGGGTAAATAACCGATTAATACCTCAACTAGGATCATATTACCTTATTAGTACCCAAATTATTTTACTGTGCATATTTATATCTGATCTAATAAAAATTTGAAATCGGTACATAAACTTATAAAAACGATTTTTACGTATCTGAGACCGACAGCGTGTCAGATAACCGGAAATATTTGTGATATGAGGATAAATGGCCGGTTAATACCTCAACTAGAGTCATATTGTCTAATCAATACCCAAATTATTTCACTGTGCATATTTATACATGATCTAATAAAAAATTAAAATCAGAACCTAAATTTATAAAAATGATTTTTATGTACCTGCGACCGACAATGTGTAAGGTAACCGGTAATATTTGTATATAATATGCTGATGTGGAAAAAACGTAATATTTGTATAACCGGCAACTATGGTCATATTGCCTAACCAATACCCAAATTAATTTTAATAATATAAATATTTTAATATTTTTAAAAATATATTTAATTTATTATTTCATGTCTTTAATAATCTGATCACTTTCTATTTTTTCTAATACTATATGTTTATATAACTGGTTTATCATTTTAAAAACTACAGATACATTAAACTTATATCAATTTTTTGATAATGTTATATCAAATAAGCTCATTTTATATAATTATAACTTGTTGAAATTAGTATTAGAAATCTACTTATTAGAAATTAGTATTAGAAATCTACTTATTAGAAAGTAGTATTAGAAATTTATTTATATTATTATGTTTTTATAAGGAAGTAATAGTTCTCCACTACCATAAGCGGTTAATGCTTGCATTTTCTATGAATTGAACATGGGTTCGATCTTCATTAAGTGTTTTTTTCCTAATTTAAAACGACGTCGTTTAGGTTAGCATAAGATGATTCAACCATGAACCGATCCACTTCAGCATGTTACTGACACGATGTTAGTCGCATGTACGTAAAAGCCGTTTTTATGAGCGGTTAATGCTTGCATTTTCTATGTGAAACCTGAGTTCGATCCGCGCTAAGTGTTTCTTTTTTCCTGACTCAAAACGACGTTGTTTATGTTAGCATAAGATGATTCAACCATGAATCGGTCCACTTCAGCATGTTACTAACACACTGCCGGTCGCAGGTACGTAAAAGCCATCTTTTATGAGTTTATATACCGATTTCAAATTTTTACCGGATCATGTACAAATATAAACAGTGAAGTAGTTTAGGTATTGATTAGGCAATATGACTCTAGTTGAGGTACTAATTGACCGTTTTTCATGATTCAACGATAAACAAGTCCACCTCAACATATTACTGACACTATATCGGTCGCATGTATATAAAAACCGTTTTTATGAATTCAAATACTGATTTCAATTTTTGTTAAATCAGATACAAATATGCATAGTGAAATAGTTTGGATATTAATTAGGTACTAATCGATTGTTTTTTCTATGGACTTCAATACTAGAATAAATATTGTTTTAATCAAATATCAAAAACCTCAATAAGTCGTAGAAAAGAGATCTTATACAATTCTACAATTGATTACAGTGAAATTCACCAGCGCAAAATGTGAATGAAATTCTATAGTAAGAATGAATTATACAATAAATCATGTGAAAATCTGATCATTACTGAAATTCTATAGTAAGAATAAATTCTATAGTAAGAATGAATTATACAATAACTAAGTGTTATTATTTTACATTCTATTCGATAAATTATAACATGAAAGTTGCAACCTAAACACCGCCGGATAAAGCCACGAAAGAGGAGAGACACCAAATAGTCAGCCACACCAGGGCCACCAAGAAGGCCACCATCGATTAAATCCAACTCCGTCAAACACGATCTGCGATCTAGATCTAGAAATACCACCAGATAACCTTTAAACTGAATGAAAAGAACATGCAATTAAAAATAAAAGAAGATCAAGACAGGACCGACGGTGGCTAACGGAGCCAAACCCGTCGGCCGGAGACTCAATGGAACCGATGAAGCTTTTTTGGAGAGAAGCGAAAGAGAAAACGAGAGGAGTTTTGCCTCTCCAATCACGGGCTACCATGTGTCAGTGGGACCCGTGAACAGTACAAGAACCCAAGCAAAATTGGTTCTTATTTAGGAGTTTTAAGAGGTGGTTCTTAAGATTTTAGTGGGTCCCGCCCACTAAGAACCCCTTAAGAACCCCCCCCCCCCAAATTAATCATGTTCTATAAGAAACTCAGCCTAAGAAACCTTCATTAATCATGTCTTAAGTAAATATAATTATACTTGTTTTAAACAATAAGATCCGCTGTAGCACAAAGGTTAATTTCAAATTCAACTAAGAACAATAGGGTCTGAACAATAATTACTGAAGCATCTAAAATCAACGCAATAAGGAGATGGATGATAAGGATATAATGAAAAATATAAATTCACGCAAAGAGGCAACAAGAGTGGTCTACTTTGCACGACAAAAAAAAGATTGATCAATAATCCAAATCAAGTGGAACTTTCAATGATATAATAAGGCTAAATTAATTTAGAAAGAGAGATGTATTTGAGCATAATGCCAATGAAATCCACTTTAAGTTAATTCATAAGGGACATGCTAAACTTGGGTAATAACGAAGACATAAACTGTCACTTGGAGGAGAAGGAGAATAAAGGAGCTTTTGAGAACCGAGTTTTGAGAGCATCACATTGTTGCCATAAGGCTGAGGAGCAAATATTTATAATGAGTTGGGAGTTCTTTTTCAATCCTATTCCAAAACCCTAATGGATCCCAATATTTTTTTTACTTTTTTGCCTTTCTTTTGTAACAGGTATATTTATGGAGAAGTTGTTGCCTTTCTTTATAATGAGTTTCTTCACACCAAGTGGAGGTAATGACAATAATCCAAACGTGTTGCATGCCATCTCCATCTCCATTTGCCACTGAAATACACACAAGACCACGGTCATCGTCTAGGCTGCACATATGCATATTAATGTTATGTAACCAGACTAGTTTGTATGCTCCTGTGACATAGTTTTTTTCCAAATCCCGGTAGAGAAAACTCCACCTTGTTGTCTGAATGCACTACCTGAACCCTGGCAAGAGGGAGCTTCAAACACAATCTAGTGGATGGGTTCATCACTTTAATTGGGTATTTAAAGGTTGTACGTCCATAGAAGTAGAAAAGACCATCCAGACTCTTGGAAACTGTCACATCTTCTCCTTCATCATTACTAATATGATAATTTTCTTCTTCTTCCACTTCAACTAGACATGCCGAAGACCACTCCAACCTCATCGCTTTTAGAGCAAAGTTTGCCTTATACCAGTCTCTATCATCGTAGACACATATCAACTTTGGTTCTAGGGTTTTTTGATGCTGCATGTATCTCTCCTTGAACGAGTTAAGCGTTATCATACGTCTCCATTGTTTAGACACGGCTTGAAAGGTTATAAGGGATTATACTGGAAGACTTAGCATAGTCTCTTCTAACGCATCGTCGTTGATTATTATCTCAGTCACCTCTCTTCTTCCTCTTTTGCTTTCTCTTTCATAGTGTCTTCTTTTTCAGTCCAATTCCAAAACCCTAATGGTCGGTATATTCACCCAATATATGTTTCCACGGAGAGACAAAGTAAATAACATAAGTTAATTTTGATGTTTTCTATAAATAAAATTATATTTGCTAATAAACAACAATATCCGCTGTAGCACAAAAGGCAATTTCTAGAAATTGAACGTAGGGGTTTCCAGGCTCCCCTTGTTCGCTCTTTGAAATCCGGGTTCGATTGCCGGCAGCGGAATTTCTTTTTATTCTCAATTTAGAATGACAATCTATCAATTGAACGTTTTAAGTATAAACTAAATGTTTTTTTTACGGTATCAACTTATCAAATATACATTCGATCAGATTTGTCTATGCACAAATGGCCTGAGCTAGGTTTTAAGAAATTCCTTCCTTGCCAATTGGTGTACTCGTTTAAGAAACGCATCACTGCTCACTGTCTCTGTATCTCAGACCACACAACACTGTCTTCTTACGCAAGTAACAGCCACATTCATTCGCATTTGGTCTTTTAATAAAACCATACCTCCTTTTTTGAGTTTGATCGAACCATGGACATTAAAGGGTTCAAAGCAAATCCAAGTTACTTTAGCAGCAAGAAAGAGGTGATTAACCACAACCAAAACCAAAACCGCCCTAGAAAAATATTCGATCATAACTAGAGTCTTCAAAATGTTATCAAACATAGGTCACTGTATGATGCTGCAGTAAGTTTCCTTCTTGTTTCTATACTATGTTTCATTTTGGACTGAATATTTTGGGTTTTTTTCACTTGTCTATACTAATATTAGGAGCTGAGTAGTTCCCATCTTGGAGTTTTTTCTTTCTTTGTTTACAGACTACTTCAGATCACTTGGTTTCCTAACCAATATCTATGAATCTGAAGCTTGTCTCTTATGTTATCCCTAAGCTTTTCTTTTCTTTCTGTCATGTATGATCACATAACAGATCCATCATTAGTTTTCTCATCCAGTCAATCATGCATATGTTCAAGTCAAGAAACTCAGCACTGCTCACTGTCTTCTAGACCGAGTAACAGCCACATTCATTCGCCTTTATTTTGGTCTTTCATAATCCAACTCTTAGCATGTGTCTTTTTTCTCTTCCATGTCAGAACCTCCAGTATCTTATTAATATTTGCGCTTTCAAATATAAATAAATATAACTATACTTGCTTTTAAACAATAAGATCCGCTGTAGCACAAAGGTTAATTTCAAATTGAACAAAGAACAATAGGGTTTACCCTTTGTTCATATCCCCCTCCTTGAAATCTGGGTTCAGTTACGGACAGCGGAATTATTTTAATTACAATAGGTTTATTTATGGATCTACTAGTTATATAAAGCTTTTTAAAGGTTCACATATAGGATCTGACTGATTTAAACGCAGCGGTTGCGGTTGCGGCTGCGGAAATTTATGGATAAGGATGGTTGCGGTTTAAGACGTTACTAAGCGATTTACACGATTGATGCAGCGGTCAGAAATTTGTGAGTTTACGGGATATTTACAACTGGTTGACTACCAAATGCAAAAGCGATTTATTAATAAATTAACAATATTAAAACTTTATATAATTAAAAAAATTAAAATTATATTACTATACTAAATATAAAAATATAATTATAAAAATCATAGTATTAAATTATAAAAAAATACTTTTAAAATTATATATATATATATATGTATTTATATACTAATGTCTAAAACTTATAGTACATATTTATGTTTAAATTTTTTAATTTTTAATTAAATATTTTTTATTTTAATATAATCTATTTTTAAAAATATATTTTTGTTTACCCTACCGCAACGTCAGCAACCGCAAACGCCAACTGGAGCCAGCTTTTGATTTTGAGAGATTTAGAACGGTTTGAAGTGGTTTATAGCGTTTTTATGATTTTTACAAAAAATATCTCAACTAAATTCCATTAAGCTTTTTAATACCCAAACTTTTTTGCTACCCAATTTAATATCTCAACTAATTATTTTGCTAATTATAATAAATAAACTTATAAAATTTTACCCATTTTAATACCCAAAATTTATTTATTTTAATTAAAAATACTAATAAATTTCAAACGAAAATTTAAAAATCTTTAAAATTTAAGAGAAAATATGGAAATTTTTAATTTTATTTTAATATTTAGGAAAGAAAGTAAATAAATTATTCAGAATTTTTAAAATTTTTAAAAATTAATTTTGAATGTAAAAAGAATAAATTTATTTTCTATTTCAAGAAACAAAACTAAATTCAATATTTAAAAAAAATTAAAAATTTTACGATTATAAAAAATTTAGTTACTTTTATTTTTAAAACATACAATAAAATTATAATTTTGGAGATTTTTTTGTAAAATTTAGAAAAAATTTTAAGTTTTATTTGAAATTTATTAGAATTTTAACTAAAATAAACAAAGTTTGGGTAGTAAAATAGGTAAAATTTAAAAGTTTGTGTATTTAAATGAGTAAAATAATTAATTGAGATATTAAATTGGATAGCAAAAAAGTTTGGGTATTAAAAAGCTTAATAAAACTTAGTTGAAGTATTTTTATAGAATTTTCTCAAATACCAATAATTGCTACCAACCGCAAAAACTGTGTTTGTGGGTGGTAGTGGAAAAACCAGTCAAACCCTAATAACATCCTCCTTACTATTAAATGAGAAGTATATTTGACACATGGTGTTCACAGAGCCCTTCTCAGCCGAAATAACGCGATTCTATTGGTTGATTTTTCGGAAATTCATTTTTGATTTATTTTTCTCATCGACATAACAAAAAAGAGAAGCCCTATAAATACTAACCTTATTTTATTTAATGCATTGAATAGTTACTAAAAAAATAAGACAGATTGAAGGAGTAGAAAAGTAATTAATATTACTTGCGCAAAAATATTTATATGTTTAATGCATTGAATACTTACTAAAAAAATAAGACCGATTGAAGGAGTAGGAAAGTAATTAATATTACTTGCACAAGAATATTTATATGTCTAATGCATTGAATATTTACTAAAAAAATAAGACCGATTGAAGGAGAAGGAAAGTAATTAATATTACTTGCGCAAGAATATTTATATGTTTAATGCATTGAATACTTACTAAAAAAATAAGACCAATTGAAGGAGTAGGAAAGTAATTAATATTACTTGCGCAAGAATATTTATATGTTTAATGCACTGAATACTTACTAAATAAATAAGACAGATTGAAGGAGTAGGAAAGTAATTAATATTACTTGCGCAAAAATATTAATTAATACATGTATTTACTACTATCCTTTACTAAAAAATACATATTGATTACTTGCGCAAGAATATTAATTAATACATAATTTACTACTATCTCTTACTAAAAATACGGTAAATCATATTGATTACTTGCGCAAGTTAAAATCGTATCATATGCATTTAATTTTCTTCTAAAAAAATTAACTATCTTTACTTAAACGGTTCCATAATTTATTTTATGAATATTTGCTTGGCGTCGTTACAAACCTATATGATTCACTTCATATATATAGAGGTCAATGTCGAAGGATTAAATCATAACAAAGGTGAGTCTTTTTTTTCTTTGTGTGGCTTGTTTAGTTCTGTTTACTTGTTTCTGAAGTTTTAGACATGTGTGTTACAGGGGAATGACAAAGGAGAATGGCTTAAGAACTTGAAGTATGGAGTGTTTGGATTAGGAAACAAACAATATGAACATTTTAATAAAGTTTTTAAAATGGAATTATTATTTTTTGTTTCACGCTTACTCCAGTTTCCTTGGCTAATATTCGAATTGTTTTGTAAATATGTGTTGCACGTTGCCAAAGTTGTAGATGACGTCCTTGTAGAACAAGGGTTGTTTGTTTCTTTATTTCATTATTCATCTTGATGTGTTTGTATTATAGTATTCTGACTTGATGAATTGTTTGTACAGATGCACAGCGTCTTGTACGTTAAGTAAATTTTATATTATTTACGTTAAGTAAATTTTATATATATTTAAAATTTATAATAATTTTGATCATTGTTTTGATCAAAATCCAAAGAGAACTCAAAATTGATTTATAAAGAAAGAATAATATGCACTCATAATTATAAAGAAAATAGAAAACAAAAAGAGAAAGTACAATATATGAATTGTGAGATATATAGTATCTATGTCAAATTCATAAATAATAAATTTGAATTTTTTTATCATATTAAAGATTAGATCAACTAAAATATTTAAAATTCTATCATAATCTTTATTTTTACTTATTTAACTAAATTGAAATAATATTATTAATTCGAATTGATGATTCATTAATCAAATCATAAAAACATTAAATAAGTAAAATTACCTAAAATTAAGAAAAACATTACAAGTAATCAAATTCACTTCTTCAATAATAGTATAGATATAATTTTATATTTTATTTTTTAAAATTTTACCATAGAAAGATATATTTTAAAGATAACAATATAATACATAAAATTATCATATTTTCTAAGAATATAATATTATCGATATACATTTGTTTAATTAAATAATAAATTATATACAAAATTATTAAAATATGGGAAGCAAGTAAAATTTTTTTTATCAAAAATCATGGGCAAGTTGACAAATCACCAGATTCACTTTTCAAATAATAGTGTAGATAATAGAAAAATATTTTTTTATTATTTACAAAATTATTGAAATATGACAAATAAGTAAAAAAAATAAAATTACCTAAAATCACGGATAGGGTGATAAATCAGGAGATTCATTTCTCAGATAATAGTATAGATAATAAAAAATATTTTTTAAGATAATAGTATTATAAATAAGAGTTATCTTATTATATAAAAATAAAATATTGTTAATATAAATTCATTTTATTATATAATAAATTATATATATATATATTTATTAAAAACATGACAAATAAACAAAATTACCTAAATTCATGGAAAAATTGACGAATCATCAAATTCACTTCTCAAATAATAGTATAAATATAGATTTTTAATTTCTCTTTGTTATTATTGTGACTTGAAATAGCTCCACGTAGAAACAAGAAACTATAAAAAAATTTATTAAAACAATAATATAGTATAGACAATATTATTCAGATTCTTAACATAAGGGTTTATATAATGTTGGGCTTGTGTTACGGGTTCATTACGAGGTCAAGAAATCTATAAATTAGGATGTTATGGATCGCATTATTATTCGAAAGTGAATTTGGAAACGGTAAGTGGAAGCGGGAGGCCAGAGAGAGAGAGAGAGATGCCTAGGTAATTTCTTAGGGTTTGTTGTTGAGAGCAGTTGAATCTGAATGAGTTATCTGTTGCTCTGGGTTTGGAACCCTAGAATCTTTACTAGCTTAGGTTTTGGTTTCTATCTTGTTGATGAGACTGAATTATTTGTTCTTCTCTACAGAACTACACGCAAATCTGTACAACAAAGGCTCCAATATATACAAGTTATCCAAGAATTGGTATGACATTTCATGTTTATTTGAGAAAAATAAAACAACAACACAACTTTTGTTCTTTTTATTCTTACAATATTTTCTTGTGTGTTCTTACAGCAAGAGGAGATTAAGTTTTACAGATTTCCAACGAGTATGACTCCTATCATTTTTTCCCCATGCACTTTATGCTTCTTGAATTTGTTGAAACCATTATTATTATTATTATTATTATTATTATTATTATAATTATTATTATTATTATTATTATTATTATTATTTTATTATTATTATTATTATTATGATTATGTTTATTATTATGATTATTATTATTATTATTATGATTATTATTATTATTATTATTATTATTATTATTATTATTATTATTATTATTTCAGGAAACTGAATGGTAAGGGTTTAGAGGATCTGAATTACACGGAGCTCGATTCACTTGAAAGTATGTTAAGGAAGGGGTTTTGGATTGTGGAAAAACAAACATATAAGGTTTTTTTTTCTTTATTTCCCAACCCAATCATCTTGGTTTTGATTATAACTTGTTTAATAACCTTTACCTTTGTTTCAGACATAACAAGAATTATTACTCACGCAGGTAAAAATATCATCTTAAGCTCAAAAGTTTTAACACCCTTTTGTGTATATATGCCGATTTTGACCTCCATTTCAGATTGTTGATTGCGATATTATGGGAAAGACATGGCTTGATGAAAAAGAGAAAGAGGATTTCTCCTACCAATCCCTTTTGTCAAGGAGAAGAACAACTTTGAGGAACAAGGCTCGAGAACTCCGCCTCAAGTAAGTAGGCTTACCTATGAATGATCACTTTTTTAAGAACATGAAACTATCATTTTCTTGTAGATACACAACCCTCAAGACACCCCGCATGAGTATAGCTATGACCCTGAAACACTGGTGAGTATCGATATACCTGATGCCTATATTCTTTCTCACCTCTCAATGTCCATGTTGCTTCACATTGGGTTTGTCTGTGTTCTTGCAGATGTTCACCATCGAATCCTTGAAGATCGAGAAGGAGAGATTAAGGCTTTTGAACCAGTATGTGATAACATTCATTCCTCCCTTTAAATTATATTTTCTTCTTCTAATGTGTATGTCTTTTCTATGTAATAGAGTATAAGCATTTGCATGTGTGGTTGCTTTACCCCAAACACAATAGTCTTATGATATAAAATCCGTGCCTGCCAAAACCCAACCACTATTAAACCCATAACTAAATATGTTCATGCCCGCACAGGGTGCGGGCCGGTCACCTAATACTAATTATAAAAATACGTTTCCTTAAACTCTCCACGCGGGGCGGGCTCTGTACAAATCGTCTGACAAGGTAGAGGAGAGGAACTGCATCGAGAAGAGTATGAGATACAAACAGAAGAAAAGGAAAAAAGAGCCGTGGGTGACCGGGAAAGAGACTACCAGTCACCACGGACGGGAGAACGGGTTTATTAGAGAGCGGATTGCTTTGTTGTAACTTTAACTTATCGACCTAATGATCTTTCAATCATCTCTCAGTAATCCGTATACTAAACCAAACCATCAATAAAGTTTTAAACCAAAAACATGATCCTAGAATTAAAAGAATTATACACGAATGCTAATCAAAATAAAAATAAACTACAAACTTTTTTCTATATATCTTAATTAATAAATCATTGCTCCATTAACGTGGTTTATGTATTCATGTTTTCATGAAGAAGTTTCGTGCAATATTAATGTAACAATCCTACCCGTGTGAATCAGCTTGGCACAAATCTTAATCTCTTACTTGTGAACTCTTACTGATTTTCTAGGTAGTTTATTAGTGCGTTTGGCATTCTTCAAATCCAATACCTCATATTTTAACAGCCTTTTCATAGGATAAATTGTCATCAATTGATCTGGAGCTCAATTGGTGACAACTCGTCGAGTGGGAAAGTTGTTAAAGGGTGAGGTCATGGTTCGAAGAACGCCAAGCATACCAATAACCTATCTGGAGAGAATTTAGGGTTTACAGGTGAAGAGTTAGAGTCGGTGCTCTGCAGAGCCAACCTGAATCCTACCGGGTGGATTGTTACACTCTACCTCACCTTCATCAAGTTCCATTCATGTTAACCGAAAAAGAGAACTTTAAACAGCTTTTAGCGGTATCAAAAATACTTTAAAATCTGATTGTGAAGACGAGAAGGTGGAAGAGGCGTGCAAAACAAATATTGCAAAAATCTCTCACTAGAAGAAATGCGTCTTAGTGACATAAAACTCTCCGCTCATGCAGATAGAAAAAAACTATTAATTTGATAAAAAGGTGATTAACTCATAAGAGCATCATCATTGATAAATTTCTTCCCTAGAGTTTCTTAACAAATTAAAATTAAAATTTTAAATTTAGTAAAATTTAAATCAATCACAAAATGACAAGTCAGCAAAAAAGTTCTTCCCATTTGTTTTGCATCTCTTAAAAAGGAGACGTCTCCAAGGTGGAAGTTCGCCCTAATACTCTCCCAAGCTCAAGCATCGAGGAAGCGCCGCAAGTTCTGATTTTTGACGTCGGCGGTGTCTCTGGCCGCCGGCGTCAACCTCTAAGCTCTTCCACTTGCTCTTATCTTCTCTATTATCTTTTACTTTGCAGTTCTCTTGCTAAAAGCTTCATCCCCTCTCACCTTGTCGACGTACTTGTGAGTTGGAATCTGGCTGTAAAAAGCTTTGATTCTCCTTACACGAGCTCGCTGCAGGATTTCCGAAGTAGTCTCTCGTCAGACTACGCTTCCTCACCGGATTTCTCTATAACCTCGAAGTCGCTCGCCGCCGCTGCTCCACCTACCTCACCGTCCACCGCTCCCTACTACCCAAAAGTTACCAAAGTTTTCCTACATAAGACCCTCTCTTTGACCGCCTCTGAATCTAGATATGCTCCTTGTTCATCAATGGACTTACCACATTCTTTGGAACTTCAAAATCTCACCTTCTCGCTTGGTCTGTGCTTGGACTCTTCCATGGCATCCATTAATCCTTCATCCCATCATTTATCTGGACTGAATCTGGTATGTCTCCGATTGGTGAAAACCTTAACTACCACTACTCCAATCCGTGTGAGTTTGTCTCTCAGTTTCATTAGAAACCTTACTGCTTTATGCAGATATCTTACCGGTCTTTATCCGGATTCTTTTGCTCTCATATGGGGTGTTTATGATTGTTTAGTCTATCTCCCACTACTAGCTCAAGTTTGTTATGTTTCTCTGACTGGCAATAGTTCGAATTGGCTCTCTAGACGAACTCCTAAATCTCTGATAGTTACAACTGCAAATTGTTTTGCAACAGTAGTTCTCAAGTTTCCAGTTTCTAGTTGGCCCTGGTTGTGTTTGGAATATTACTCCCTTGTGGAGAGTTTCATTCTTTTTCAGAGAATCAAATCTACCTTGCTGCTTCTGGACTTCCATGTGCTTTTCTTGGGGAAATGTGTAAGCTATGCTTCATCGCATCTGAAGTCTTCCTACATAACGGTCCAATCCGGTTATGCTCGTCTACCTCCTCCTTGATAGAGGATGACTGTGTTCTCAAGGTCTTGACGGAAGGCCTCCCGTATTTTCCACGTGACTTTGTGTCATCGTTGGTTGCAATGTCGGGTTTAGAAGCATTGTATGTGCTTGCTAATGTCTATGGATTTCTTACCTTCATCACCAGCATAAACGTCGAGTATAGAGGACTGCTTTACGTTCAAGTTTGGGATTATGTAAGGAGTGCTCCTATCTACTGTATTATCATTTTCGAATTTGATGTTGTAGCAATTGGTCTTTTGGCCATCTTGGCTATATTTTCATTTTCAGTTGTATGGAACCTTTACTCCATTCATGGAGTTTAAGATAGCTATAAAAAGCTTATGTTTGACAAAAAAAAGGAGACGTCTCCATTCTCTTTCTTCAATTTTTGTACTTTTCAATTATTTTTTATTTTTTTAATAGAAAGAGCTGTGGTGAGGTACCACCGATGCTCGTGCTCTAAATGTAGTCTTCACAACATTCGTTACAATATAGATTGGGTGAATTTGATCAATATTCATAAGAGATAAAATTTAATAATATAGTCATAGTAAAGTGGATGTGACATTCAGAGCTTATGGTGGACATATTTCTCCTTCACTCACTTCCGCGTGCAAATGAGGCGAGTGAGACATTTCTAGCGTAACATCTTATCTTACAACAATCACGTTTATGGAAACACTATATTATGTACGTGTTTGACCCCATAGCCCACATTATACTATAATATATATGATATAGTATAAGCACTAAAGAAGCAAAAGACACCAGCAGCATAAGTGTATTTGGGGTTTGAACATAAAGGGCTTGAAAATGTTGGACTTTATTATATAGGCGACATATATAAGGTAAGAGAACATATAAGGGCAATGCGGACACAAAAATGTATTATACTATATGTAATATAGTATAGTCTGCGGAAGGCGCATAAAAACAATTTTTGTTCCACAAGGCATAACATGAGGTGCAAGTGTATGTGTACATATGCAAGATGATAAAAATGATTGATGTACTAAAAAAAGGCATCCACCTAGGCATCCACCTAGGTGGAGGCGGCTATAGGTGGAATGTATAGTAACTTACGAACCGTGTATTTGAACGGTACCAAAAAATTAATGTATACAGTTCAAAGTATAGTAAAAATATAACATCTTAGCGCACACGGCAACTACGTTCCGTCGGGATAAAAAGTAATGGAGCATGGGGAGTATTGGTATGAAAATTGTGTTGGTTGTAGGCAGATGAAACATAGAATACAACTTGTGAACTTAAAGAGCTCTCAATTGGTGGAATATACTGTAAATGACGTTAGTATAAAATCGCAATTGTCATGTATGGCCATTTAACAAATATACTATAGTATATCTTAGATAATATATGTAGGAAATTTTTAAACAAATACAACATCCGGGCTACCATCTGAAAGAATTATATTATTTTGACAGTAGAATGGCTACTAAAAGTTCAATTTTTAGTTTCTTTCAGACGCAACATTTATACATGTAATCAACAAAAAAACTTTATTCTTAGTGCATATTAGAGCAATCGTTTCAACGTAAGTAGCACCCAATTTTGTGGAATGAACTATAGATGACTTTAGTATAAAAAGTAAAAAGAAGTTTAGACCCAGGTAACATACTATAATTTATGATAAACTCTATAGTTTACTAATTAAATTAAAACAACAAGCACATAAGGCAGACGTACTTATTTGTTGCATATTGTAAATAGAAACCGTGAATGTGTACAATGGTGGAAGTAAGATATGAAATAGTAAATTACAACATTAAATACATATTATATTGTATGTAATGTTTTAGAGAATTAGCCCATATGTTATATATTCTTTTGCATCCAATGTGTTTAAAATTGTTGAGCTCATTCTAAACTATAAGCAAGATAATATAGAATGGACAGTTCAATTAATTCAATGTCTATGCACGGACATCAGTACCTTACACAACATCAAACCCAACACTATACAATACTTACTATAGTATATGACAGATGCGTTGGATATGGACTTAAAGAAATAACAAGCAAATTAAAAATTTGGCTAAAATTGCACACATAGAATTTATAAAAGGTAGCAGTATGCCATAAGTGAACCTTACTAACATACTAATGGAGACTTACACTAGAAAATACATCCACTTTTTTAAAACAACAGCAATAATTATATACTATACAAGCTATAATATAGAATGAACTGGTCAAGTTACAACAACAACAACAATGTAATAACCACTTTTTCCATGTACAAGGAAGGATAATTTTGTCACTTTTCACCATATTATATACTCCCTCCGTTTCTAAATAAGTGTCACTTTGACACTTTTCACGGAGATTAAGAAAATAGAAAAATATACTAATGTACCCTCATTTAATGTTTAATTATTTGAATAAAAATGATTTTAAAAAAACATCTATTGGTTATTTAAAAGGGTAAGAAAGAGATTATATGTGAAAAGTTGTATTGAAAATGCAAAGTGACACTTATTTTGAAACAAAAAGAAAAAGCTAAAGTGACACTTATTTAGAAACAGAGGGAGTAACTTATTGTAGCCTTAGTGATGTAATGTGTAAATTTTTTTTTTGTGTGCTATGTACATGTCGCCTAATCTCTTATTATATAAAGAACTGTTTGCTCACTCCAGAACGTGCCACGTCATCAATTGGACGCAGCAGAAACTGACACGTGTCCGTTTAGACAATTCGCTTCGTTTTATTAATCGAAGCGTGCAAATATGTGGCTTTTTTGTGTGTATGGGCTTTGTGAACCCTAAGCCTCTCAATGCTCCCCCAGCCCAAAAAGTAATCAGCCCTAAGCCTCTCATCTCTTCCCCGTCAGATTTTAGGGTTTGTCCCACCCTTCACCGTTCGAGAGATTGAGCTGTGGAAGTCGACGTGAAGAATCGATTCATAGAGTTTCGATCGCGTCGTTCGATCTTCGTTTTAACAATCCAAAACGCCTCTTCTTCTCACTAATCATATGTAAATGCGTTTCAGGCGACTATGATGCAAGCCACCATCAACGCTAATCGGCTGCCCACTTTCTGGCCAAGACTCACTGCCGGCTCGATGTATTCTATCTCGGGTTTTGATGTTGCTCGATGTTGCTGGATTAGATAACCTAACCAGAATCTCCACTGCCTGAGGAAGGATTCCGGTTTCGTAATCAAACCGAGCTCATTGGATTAGCTAACATTAACGCTCAGCTTCCGGGTATATGTTCTTCAACTCTGCTACGTTTAATTCCATAATATATATTAATATCAATTTTTACAGACGTTGTTGGTGAGATCATTGCTGTGAAGAGTACTATAAGTGATCCTCCAGCAGAAAAAAAATCACGTCATGGCGACTATCAAACTTAATAAGTAACTCTTATACATCCTTATCCCTCAAAAAATTGTATATCTATCTACTCATATAAAGTTTATACATTAATTTTATTATATCACTAACTGTTACATATGTGTAGTGATGTGAGTGACCTTCAGTTTATTCGACGCCCACGCTGTTTCTTTCCACAAGAAGCTTGAGGCCATGCGTGTTGATACGAAAGTGATTGTTGCTACAAACATAAACCCGAATTGGAGGTATTTAAATGTTGCAGAATCCTTAGTGTTATCTACTCTTATGTCATCGTATATCTACAACTCTTTAATACACCGGAGAAACTGTCTATGTGCAACCTCAGGAACACATATTATTTCGACAAAGAGACAAATGCAGGGGAATCCTTTTTCTACAAGTTAGCATTACACGTTCTCTTTCTATATCAGTTCAAACTGTCTATGTTTACATTCTTGATACCATCTTTGCATCACAGTGAATCAGTCCGTGTCGAGTTGAAGCCATCTCTAATTGAGACCAATCAAGTGCTCCTCCATGTACAGCAGAGATCCTTCTTAAGCCAGAAGCAAATAAGTCTATCTTATAGCATCTTCTTCCACCGTCATGATCTTTATCATTGCTTCTGCTTCCTCTAGAAGCCCCGCTCCACCCAGCACGTTAAAATAATTCTCTCTCAACATTTTAAAAAACTCCCCCGCTTTAGCACTTCTAATATTTTCATCAGTTCTTGCACTGGATCTCTGCTTTTGGGAGCTCTTCTTCGATTCGACCATTGACTGGGATTCACAGATAGCAGCAAAGTTGTAGCAGTTTGTAGATAATTCAAAGCTTGTGTGAAAGCTATTTGGAATTACACATCGATGTACAAACAGTATCTAATAGTATTTTTTAAAAGCTTAAGTCTACTGTTAAAGAAACCGTGCTCTGATGACAAGTAAAAAACTAAACGATTGCTTAAAAAATAATAATAAACAAGTAGAAAAGTCAAGAACACTATAAAGAAAAAAAAAAGACTAATATACAACAATGCAAAATTTTCTTTGTATTTGACAGATTGTTAGACAACGATAAAATCCTTATTATATCAGACACACTAACTGCGGAATAAAAAATCAAACTCTAATCACACATCACAATCATCTCACACACTTAACATCACTCTCCCACAAAATCTTCTTCGATATATACTTTCACGAGTATCATCTACCTTACGATGCTTTCGCTGATGCATTACGATCAGGTTTCTGCTGACTTTTCATAGGAGTACTTCGTATTCTAACCAAAAACAAATCAATCATAGGTCCACACACTCGAATAAGATTTGTTCAACCACACTTCAACTGTAAATTTACAATATGAACAACAAATAACTAATGATAAATATTAAAATTAATGTTATACAAGTAATATGATCTTTACATATGTTAAAAATATATAAAAAAAACTCAGCTATTAGAATAAGTAAAGTAAAGAAATATAAGTTAGTATTATATCATTACACTGTAATTAAAATAACAATTTCCAATTGACTAATTCAGTTACTTTGTTTTAAAATAATTTATTTTAATTAGTGAAAAGCTTTCAAAATATTAGATCACCAAATAATTGCTGTTTACCTTTGTATCAATTGTTCAAAAATCCAGTGGTACACAAAATTGAAAATTAATTTACATTTTTCGTTTATATCATAATTATGAAAATAAACATATCAGTAAATTCAATGGAACACAAAATTGAAAATATTATATATATTTTTGTTTTTAATGCTTGCAGTTTCAAAAAAAATTTATTCTATTTAGTCTCATAATTAAGTATAATATTTTATAAATTATGTTTTCATGATTTAAAAATGTATGGTATATTTATGATATGTAAAAATTGATTAAAACAGTAAAAAATAACGTACAAGAATACACTTATATTACACATACTCATTAAAATTTAAAATAATTATATATTTTATGTTCATTTGTTTATCCGCCCGTAGGACATGTTTATATATGACTGTTAAATATCAGCCCATTAAAAATCACCAAACAAATAAAATGATTATTTGCTAATACAGGTTGATAAAATATAACTAAGAACCAACCATTTATACATATAATATATATTCTAGAATGAGAGCAGTTCGGAAAAAATATGTTACACAGCTCCGCCGCATATGAAATAAAACCATACCCATGTTTAACAGTATAACCCAGCCGGAATGAAAGTAAATCAGACTCATACACTTCAACACACATAAATCATAATTAATTAATCACATATACTCTAAATATAAACTATGCTTATTAATCTGTATCTATTAAAGAATAACTAAATTTACGCATATATTTTTTTTTCAAACTTACTGTTAATATAGATGTATCTATTACCCGAAAATCAAATCCCGCGCGTAGCGCGGACCGGCCCTAGTTTTCCTATAAATATAACCAACATTTATAATGCACTAGCTTAAAACTTTAATCAGATAATTAATAAATTATATAATGAGAAAAAGGGTCGGGTCCAAAGTAACTCCTAGTTACATTAGCATCAAGAAAAGAAGTGATTAACCAAAAGCAAAACGCCCTAAAAAGGAGAAAGGGGTCATTGTATTCCTGCACTAAGTTTCCTTAAGCTGATGAGTGAAGACTAGATGGGAGAACCAACATATTAGAGATCAGTTTCCCTTCATCGTTTATTGACCTGCTTTGTTTTGCTTTTGTAATGTACTAAGGTATTGATAATACATATAACCCCCTTAATTAGTGATACGGTATCTGATGCACAGAGATATTTGAAAAGTATCTTAACTATTTATGTTATTAATTATATTTATTTATAAGAAAATTATCGTTGTGTTTATCTAGGGTTTTATGGCTTTTTTTTATAAATAGACGTCAAAGTCTAAAATTGTACTTATTCCTTATTTTCAGTAAATTTATAGATATCTCAAGAAATTTAAGAAGATAATGATCTTAGACATTCATAACTTAAATAAGAATTTTGTGTTATCGTAGCTTCCGCTACAACAGTTGGTAGAAGAGCCAGGTTCTTTGATTTTTTAATTAAAGTTTAATTTTGTTTCCTATATACAAGGTTGTTCGGGTGCGATCTTCTCCAACACGGAGAAAATGATGTAGAGAGATATTTGAAAAATATCTTAATTATTTATGTTATTAATATATTTATTTACAAGATAATTAGCGTTGTGTTTATTTAAGATTTTATGATTTTGTTATAAATAGGCGTTAAAGTCTAAAGTTGTATGAATTTTTAAAATTTGATTAATAAAAATAAAAGTTTTCTTTTTATTTTTCGTTTTTCAATAGATCTGTAGAGATCTTAACGAATCTAAGAAAACATTAATATTTGGTATTCATAGACTAAATAATATATTTGTCATATCGTAACTTCCACTACATGGATATCATATAAAACGGACAATCGGAGATGGGAACAATGCAGCTAGTGAGAGAAAATGATCAAAGACAACTTAGGTTATTATAAATACAGTTATATTTGCTAATAGCCTAACACACAACAAGATCCGCTGTAGCATAAATAGTCTTTGAAATCCAGGTTCGACGTCTGGCAATGAAATTTTTATTCAATAGGCAGGCTTATCGATTTATTAATTATACTGGGCTTTAAAGGCGTTAAAAGAGCCAATATGAGTGAATTAAATTCAGACTATTAATCACACGTTTCCATGTAGCCACATTCATTCGCCTTTGATCTTTCAGACACCTAACCTCCCTCTTTGAGTTTGATAGAATCATGGAAATGATGAAAGCTTCTTTCTCTCACCTTGGAAACAGAAGTGAGGAGGGTCATCTGACCCACATGGAATTTATAAAATTTAAAATATAAGCTTATTCCTATTCTTATGTTGTGGTGAATTGGTAAAAAAAATCTTTACGACCCGATGTCTTGACTTCAAACCCAACACATGACTTTTTAATTATAATAAATGAATAAATGAGCCATATAAAACTAAGAATCCATGCCTTTTAGCTTCTCCTCTTTGCCCCTAAGAATCCTAAGCACCATAACATGAGCAGCCTTAGGTGTAATCTCCAATATTACACCCTCACCAACTTTACTCTATGAGGAACAATGTTATCAACTGCAAAATTATGAGTGGCATGCACTTGCAAATTAACCATCTGAACCTGATGATGCAAGTAAACAGAAAATGAAGACGCTTTTCTTGGCGATGCAGCAATCCAAAACTTACCTGGACAGTGGAACCCAAATGATTTGGCTGCAGAAATGATCTAAGGGTTCCCTGTCCATTTCACTCATGACAATGATAACCACCAAGGTGATTCCTGCATTGGTTGAATATGTAACTCTATTAGATATGAATACTAAATAATTTCATTCTTCGGACAACCGAAAGTCTAAGAAGTAAGAAATAAATATTGTGCTGCAAACTAAAGATGAATTATTGAATCCAGAAAAATAGTTGGATGAATGTTGAAGACATAAAATTCATGAAGTGTGAGAGAACATGAAAAAGAGATTTCTAAATTGGCGAAATCGACATAACTACATGTATATTCTGGTTTTGAAGAGTTCATGTTTTTCTTTTAAAAATAACATTCTTTGTCATCTTGCATTGTATTAAAAGCAACCCAAGTTCAAAAACCTAAGGCAAAGAGAAATGCATAGAAAAGCCCAAACTACAAAATGCCCATAGGAAGTTGATGGCCCACTAGATGCTCGTCGGGTTTGAAGCTTAGCGAGAAAGGACACGTACCCAAGAGCTGAGTCGCCACCACACTTCACCGACAAGAATGTCACTGTCGGAGCATCTATTCAGTTCTTCCACCGGAACCAAACCGGAGCAGGAACCCGTTCAAAGAGGACCGTCGGTAACGTTAATAGGGAGTGTCGCCACATCGCTTTAGTCATAACTCCGCTCATCCAAAAGCATGTTAGTTAAGTATTATTAATGATAGTGGTTTCGGTTTTATTTTCATTTAGTATATAATGAGATTTGTGGAAACACCAATCGGCAAAGTCTTGAAAAGAAATATTTGCGCCTTCACATATAGATAAATACAATTATATTAGATTCTAAACAACAAGATCCGCTGTAGCACAAAGGTTTATTTCAAATGCACAAGAATGTAAAGCTAATAAAATCTTGCCCTTCTTATCCTTGAAATCCGTCAAACGTGTCTTTAGGATTTACGTAGTAGAATGATACACCTTTGCAAGTGTACTATGCTAAGAAGAAACAAGGGAAAAGGATTATGCAACAAGAAGAAGATGCGGAGGTGAGAGCAGAGGTGGGGACTTCTCAAGGCACGTGATGAATAAAGAAGAGCAAAGACTCTATTTTGATGAGAGTCTTTGGGAATTACAGAAAGTATAGAGTATAAAAGCTTTTGTAGTTGTTTGTAGAGGATTCATTCGATTTGTAATCTGATTAGCTTGAGAGATGGAGGTCTAGAGACGTTCTTGTGAGAGCGTAAGAGAGGGACTATGATCGTGTTGATCCAGTAACTCTTGAGAGCTGAATAAGGTTGTAATCGAAGAAGGATTTGGCGTTCACAAGTTAAGGAAGTTACATTTCTAGCTTCAAGCTTAACAACTGGTGCGTTCGTGATCGGATCAAACACAGCGATGGCGATGGAGAGGAAGGTGGAGGAGCTGGAGCAATCGATCGAAGACATCCACAAAGAACTCAAGGTGTTCGGCGATGGTTGCAAATTGCTCATTTCGTCGGGGACAGAGATGGAGAAGAAGATCGAAGAATCGTTTCAGAGAATGGAGTCGTGGGAGAAGAGATTCGATATGATAAGCACATGTTTACGTTATCGGAGGCGATGGGTCGAATCGAATCAAATCAGACGAAGGAGAAACCTCACGGCAAATCAAACGAATCTTCTTCACATCAGACGGCTCAGGTACCGAATATGACTCAAAATAACTCACCGGAAGTTGATCAATTAGGTTATCGGGGAATTGATATGGCTTTAGCTAATCGTGAGAATCTATTAAAGAAAATAGAACTTCTTGTGTTTGATTGTACGAGGCCGTACGGCTGGATATTTCGAGTAGGAAGATATTTTCGTGTAGGTCAATATACGAAAGAACAGAAACTGTATCTGATATCGTTGAGTTTAGAAGGCAAAGTTTTGAACTGGTTCGAAGGAGAAGTCACAGAACAGCGTTTTGTGGATTGGTCAGATTTTAAAGAAAGAACGCTAGCTCGCTTTCCAGTATCTGTGGACGACGTACCAGGAAAGAGGCTTTGTAGTATCACACAGACGGGATCCGTACAAGACTATATCGGTGAATTTGAGGAACTACGAGCTCAAGTCACAGGGATAGATGAAAAGAATTTGGTGAACATATTCTACAAAGGTCTTAAGAATGAGAGGAAAGAAATCATCAAGTTGAAGAAGCAAAAAGGTCTGACAGCACACAAGGCAGCAGTTGTAAAGATGGAAGATAGTTTGTTGTGTCAGTGCAGTTAAAGGAAGCAGCAACAAGCAACATAGAGCTTATTCGTACACCCCTTTTAAACCAGCGGCAGTCTCTCAGAAACAACAAGTTGAAGGGAGGGACCAACAAGGACAAAAGCAACAGTTCCGACCTCGTTTACATTTATCAAAAGCAGAGTTGAAATACGGAAAGGAGAACCATTTGTGTTACAAATGTGCAGGGAAATACTCACGGAATCAAGTTTTTCCAAATACAGAATTGCAAGTATTGACGGTGATAGAAGGAGTCGAAATGGAAGTGTTGGAAGAATTTGGAGCAGAGATGGAAGAAGGAACCGTGGACCAAAGCGCACAACTAGTGACCTTGTTTTTTAATGCGTTTGTGGGAACCACATCTTTAACAACAACAAAGGTCCGTGGTATGCTGGGTAAACAGAAAATCACAGTGTTACTGGACAGTGGCGCCACCCACAATTACATGTCTCCAGCACTGATACAAAAAGAAAACTCAGATTACGACAATCCAGTTAGGCACCGAAATATCAGTTAATGGATTGGGAGTCTGCAGGGTAGTGACTTTTCAGGTCCAAGAGTTACAATTCACGACTGATTTCATCGCGTTAGAATTGGGAGGAATCGACGTAGTATTGGGAATTGAATGGCTCCGGACTCTCGGCACATGTGAAGTTGACTGGTTGAATCACGAAATGATTTTTCAATATAAGGGCAAGCGAGTAACCTTGAAGGGGGGTTCGGATCTCCATCAATCCAAAATGTCCTTCAAGACTTTAACATCCACAACTCCGGCTAAGAAAAGGGGAGTTGAGCTTTGGTTCGGTAATCTCCAGGAACAACAGCAGTTAGTACCACCAATTCATGTGGCAGTGACCAAGGTTTTGGACAGGTTTACTACAGTCTTTGCTTCGCCACCGGGATTACTGCCTTTGCATGGAAAAGAGCACTCCATTGCACTGAAGAGTGGTACCGAAGCAATCAGTGTACATACTTATCGCTATTCTCAAGCGCATAAGGCAGCCATGACAACTATGGTTAAGGAGATGCTCGATGCTGGAATTATCAGAACAAGTACTAGTCCTTTTTCAAGTTCGGTTCTCTTGGTTAAAAAAAAAAGATGGGTCGTGGTGTTTTTGTATTGATTACAGAGCGCTAAACAGAGCAACCATACCTAATAAATATCCAATACCAATGATTGACCAGCTTCTTGACGAGTTACACGGGTCAACAGTTTTTTCAAAATTGGATCTACGCACGGGTTACCATCAGATAAGAATGCAGCGGATGACATCGTGAAAACCGCATTCAGAACACAAGATGGGCACTACGAATTTTTGGTAATCCCGTTTGGCTTGACCAACACACCTGTTACCTTCCAAGCATTGATGAACAACCTTTTTCGACCTTACTTAAGTGTCTTCTTCTTGGTCTTCTTCGATGACATACTCATCTAGAGCAAAACAATGGATGAGCATGTACAACATTTGGAGATCGTCTTGTCGGTATTATAGAAGAATACGTTATTTGCTCATCGGAAGAAATGCATATTTGGTCAGTCAAGGGTAGATTATTTGGGTCATATCATCACAGTTGCAGGGGTGTCCATGGATCTATCCAAGACATCAACAATGAGATGTTGGCCATCTCCAAAGAGTATTAAACAGTTGAGAGGGTTTCTAGGGTTGACGGGATATTATCAACGTTTTGTTCGTGGATATGGGGTGCTAGCTAAGCCATTGACAGAATTATTAAAAAAGACAAGTTTCAATGGTCACAAGAAGCTCAGGCTGCATTTGATACGTTGAAGGAGGCCATGGTTTCAGCTCCAGTTTTGACGCTACCTCAGTTCGATAAGTCATTTGTGTTGGAAACAGATGCATCTGGTTTTGGCTTGGGGGCAGTACTGATGCAGGACCACAGACCAATCGCCTTTTTAGTCACGGGTTAACTCCAAGGGAAAAACACAAACCAGTTTATGAGAGAGAACTCATGGCAGTAGTAATGGCAGTGAACAAGTGGAAACATTACTTGTTAGGGAGACAATTTATTGTGCACACAGACCAGAAAAGCTTGAAGGTCTTGCTGGAAGAGAAAGAAGTCAACATGGAATATCAAAAGTGGTTAACAAAATTGCTTGGGTTTGATTTTAACATAGTTTACAAGCCGGGCATTGAAAACAAAGCGGCTGATGCGTTGAGTAGGATGTCGGCTCCGGTGGGAAGTATGAACTCAACATCATTATTGGCTATTACAATACCATCAGCGATTCAGTTACAAGGTACATATCAAGAAAGTGATCGTGATGAGCACATCCAGCACACCATCCAGCAAATCAGGGAGGGTACAATAGTGAATCCTCATTATACGGTGGTTGCAGGCAGATTATGGTATAAGAAGCATCTAGTGATTCCACGGTTATCTCACAGTATGTCCTTGATACTACAAGAGAATCATGACAGTCGAATTGGGGGACACTCGGGGGTCCTTAAAATAGTGAAGAGGATACAACTAATGTTTCATTGGGAGGGGTTATTGAAGGATCTTCATAAGTATTTTTCAGAGTGCAGGGTTTGTCAAACGCACAAGACGTCGACTCTCTCTCCTTCAGGGCTATTACAGCCACTCCCAATTCCCATGGCAGTTTGGGAGGATCTTTCGATGGATGTTATTGAGGGTCTTCCTACTTCTTTTAGATATAATGTCATTTTTGTCGTGGTCGACCGTTTGTCTAAGAGTGCTCATTTCCTAGGCCTTAGGCATCCTTTCACTGCAGTGGATGTGGCAAAGAAATTCATCGCAGAAGTGGTTCGTTTGCATGGGTTTTCATCCTTTATTGTATCCGATCGCGATAGGATCTTTCTGAGTTCGTTTTCGAAGGAGTTATTTAGGCTGGCTGGGACGAAGTTGCGTTACAGCACCGCTTTTCACCCTCAGACGGATGGGCAAATGGAAGTCCTGAACCGATTCTTGGAGTTGTATCTACGCTGCTTCACGTCAAGTCACCCGAGACAATGGTTTAAGTATTTGACATGGGCCAAACTGTCCTATAATACTTCACATCATTCGTCCCTTAAGACTTCTCCATTCAAAGTTTTGTATGGGTGGGACCCTCCTGTTCTTCTACGTTATGAGGAGGGATCTACAAGCAACTTTGAGCTAGAGGAAATGTTGAAAGCTCGAGATGCAATGCTGGTTTCTGTTCGAGAACACTTGCGGAAAGCTCAACAGTTGATGAAGAACAATGCGGATAAGCATAGGCGAGATGTGGAATATAATGTGGGAAACTCAGTTTTTTTGAAACTGCGCCCATACAGGCAGCAATCAGTGGTGAAACGAGTCTGTCAAAAGTTTTCTTTCTTTGGACCTTACGTGATCTTGGAAAGGGTGGGCAAGGTAGCCTATCGTTTAAAGTTACCTCCCTAGTCGAAAATCCACCCGGTGTTCCATGTTTCACAGTTAAAAGAGGTGTTAGGAGTACATCACCAGGTTTCTTTTCTACCACCAATGTGTGATGACTTACAAGAGGTGTTGGTACAACCGGAGGAGGTAATTGACAAGCGTTATAATTCTACAGGGGTTCTCGAGGTGTTAGTGAAGTGGGTTGGCTTACCTGACCATGAGAACACATGGGTGCTCGCGAAAGAATTGAGGAGGGAGTTTCCGTTGTTTCCGCTTGAGGACGAGCTTAAAGTCGAAGGGGGGGGAGTATTGATACACCTTTGCAAGTGTATTATGCTAAGAAGAAACAAAGGAAAATGATTATGCAACAAGAAGAAGATGTGGAGGCGAGAGCAGAGGCGGGGACTCCTGAAGGCACGTGATGAATAAAGAAGAGCAAAGACTCTATTTCGATGAGAGTCTTTGGCAGTTACAGAAAGAATAGAGTATAAAAGCTTTTGTAATTGTTTGTAGAGGATTCATTCGATTTGTAATCTTCACATATCCCACTTAAATTATGCGACTCGCATACATATACCCGTACCCATCGCATAGTTATTTGTTTGGAACATTTTTTATTATATCAAGGGGTTTTAATAGTTTAAACCTCAAACTATTTTTAAATCGGATGAAAAAACTCCAACTAAAATTTTATGTTATTAAACCCTCAACAATTAAACCGTTAATGTCGTTAACTTTCCGTTAACAAAGTCGTCTTTTATAAACAGAGTCTTGTTAAATTGAAACGCGGCGTTTTATAAAATCATAAAAACAACATGAGATACTTAAAAGCAACAAGTATTTTAGTGATTTAAACTTTCAACTATTTTAAATCAGATGAAAAACCTATAATTAAAACTATATGTTTTAAAACCCTCAACTATTTAACGTTTAATGTCTTTAACCCTCTGTAGACAATGTCGTTTTTCTGAAAGAAAAGCCGTTAAATTGGTGCGCATCGACAATCATAATTCATCCCAAAATCAAAATCAAAAATTAAAGTTTTTTTTTCTTTTTCGAAAATCATAGAATGTGAAATAAGTCGGAAAATTTTGTTGATTCTAATATCAATTTTTTCTCTCATGTTCATTTATTTATCAAAAAGGTGAATTTTAAAGTGTTAAGTAACCTAAGTTATCCATCTTTTCACGCTCAAAAATATACCTATAATTTATATAAAAAATAAACATGAGAGAAATAATTAGGATTAGAAACATTAGAGCTTTCTGACTTATATCATCATCGATGGTTCTTGAAAATGAAGAAGAATCTTTTTTATATTTGGCGATGAATCGTGATTGTCCCTACCCATTGATAAAGAGAAATTTAAGCCTCTCATGTCATTTATGTGATTGAATGAAATGATGCGGTTCAATTTAATAAGTTTCCGTTCAGAAAAGACAACTTTGATTAGGGAGGGTTAAAAGCATTAAAGATTTAATAGTTGAAGGTTTAAGAACATAAAATTTTAGTTGGGGGTTTTCCATCCGGTTTAAAAATAGTTGAGGGTTTAAATCACTAAAATTTATGTTGATTGTAAGCATTTCGTGTCGTTTCTAAAATTATATGAAACGCTGCGTTTTAATTTAACGGGTCTCCGTTCATAAAAGACGACTTTGTTAACAGAAGGTTAACGGCATTAACGGTTTAATAGTTGAAGGTTTAAAAACATAAAATTTTAGTTAGAGGTTTTCCATACGATTTAAAATAATTGGAGGTTTAAATTATTATAAAACCTTATATCAAGGATATCAGAAACAACTGATTCTTAAACTAAACGTAGATCCAACTTAGGTCAATTCACTCACAAAAATGGTGACTTCCTTGTTGCAAGTCTTGAGATCATTCTTCGTGGGACATACAATTTCTTCAGGTTAGTTACTTCGGCATATTTACTTACTAAGATTTCTTTTTATTTTATTCTATATCGACTACACTTTGATTCGGAACTACCTTAGATGGGTTTACGTTCATTAAAAGCAAACATTTAAAAAATGTCGGGAAGTTCAGAGATATTCAAGACTGATTCATTACCATTCAACTACGTGGGGCTGGGCTGAAATATCTGATCTGAATGGATTTCCGAACGTCCACCCCTACAACTATCACTCAGACCAATAAATGTTTGTCGAAGACAACGTAAGCAATCTTACGTACTAGTGGCGGCTCTAGCATGATGTAGCGCCCCATGTGTATTACTAGTATATATGAAAACGATACTAGTCAAATTACGGCCAACTCTACGTATCTCCAGAGATATGTCTCATGAAGTCAACAAAACACAACCCTGGTACAGTGGTACTCGTATAAGTATTTATAATCTTTTTATTATTCATAATCTTGAAAAAATAAATAAAAATAAATCAACCAATGCTCTTTCATTTCAAGTATCTATCCAGTCCTGCTGTGTTATATTGAAACTTTATTTATTTTTGTCATACATCATCACTTCTTTGTTACTGGCAAACGTTTTTCCCTGTCAACTTTTATGTATTGACTGAAAAATAAAACCTAACGCGGGGTAGACATGGCAGTTTTAAAGGATTTTTAATGAGCACTACTCTTTAAAGCAGAGGCCGATAATTTCTGAAGAAAAGGATAACAAAGACCCATATGAAGCTTTTTGATTGAACTTTCACTTATATATTAATATAATAGAGAAAGCTTATAAAAGAAGATCGAATTGAAAAACATACAAAAGTTAACTCCAAAAGTAACATAATAATACAAAAAGTAGACGCGTAAAGTGAAATTCATACACCCAAAGCTACCAAAGTAATAATAATATAAAAACCTACTGGAATAATATTTCTTCTTCTTCTCTCGTTTTATTCAACACGTACTGGAATAACTTTATGCTGATGAAAATATTATTCGATAAAGTTGTAATAAATTATAGGGCGCATGAAAGACATGTTATCAACATAGTTCAAAAAGTTATTATTACATCTTTAGTTAGATATCATTCATAGTAAAGAAAATTTGTTTGTATTATATATCATTAGTTTCCAAATCATTGCTAATGTTTTTTTTTGTAACCGTACTCATTGCTAATGGTTTTGATTTGGAAACTGGTGATTCCAATTAGCAAAAAAAAAAATCTGGTGATTCCTAAAAAACAATTTGTATACTCATAAATCATAATAGACTTGAAGCTAGGGATGGGTACGGATCAAATACTACTATAATTTTCAGTATTTGTGATTTGTTTCGTACTTCACAGATATCTAATATTCCGATTTAGTTTGTTTCGAAAAAAATACGGATATCCGGTTTTCCGGATATCCAAAAAAAACTGATATTTGTGAATAGTTACAGATATTTACGGATATTTCATTAGATATATTTTCAATACAAGTAAATTTAGAAAAACTATACAAGTTTATTTATTTTTTAAAATATCTTTTATAACATATAAAATAAAAAAATAAAATAAATGAAACTATATTTTTCATAAAAGTTTAAGCTAATAAAATTTTCTTATAAAATATTTTGTAAGAAAAACTATAGTTTTCTACGAAGATTTTATATTTTTCTTAGTTTTATATTTTTATATGTAATTTATAATAAAATTATATTTTAAAATAATAAATATATTAGATATATATATTTAAATTATATATTTAATTATAGATATACATCTATTTACATAATGGACGGAGTGAAGCGGATATTCGTCTTTAAATTTTTAATATTTGTGATTTGCTTCGTTTTTAACGGATATTGATTTTTAGTATTTACTTTGCTTCGAAGACTTACGGATATCCGGATTTTTCAAATCAAACTAAAACGAATAACAAATCAAATCAAATTTAACGGATAAAATAACAAATAGCCGATAGCAATCAAATACTGTAGTATAATATACATCTGAATATTTGTCCACATAGAATCTGACATTGGTCATTATTGTATCGCTCACCCCACATAACCGGAGGTCCAAATTGATGGCTGCGTAATCACCGATACAAACAAAAAAGGTTTGAGAACTAGACTTTTCAACATCTTGATAAGATGTATGTAATCATGTAAATTGTTGTGATTTAACAGACAACGTTAACATCAATTCAATTTAGCATACAATTGGATAACTGATTTTTTTTTTCTGGTTATAGCATTCCAATAGAAATATCTAAAGAATAATTCTCAAGATAAAAAAAAGAAGGTAAATGAGAGAATGAGAATGGATTCTCGATAAGACACTTTAAAAGACTCATGAGAACTCCTAACACCATTTATCCTTTGTATACTGGTTTATTTTTTATTTTCAAATTAAAACTTATTTATCTAACAAATTAGCTTAAATATTGATATTTTGGTTTGTTTGAGATACCCAATGGGGGTTTCACCAATAAGGTTGTTTTAAAGTTGCTCAACCAATATAGGACTTTGTCATGTTGTACCTCATCTACATTGCAATTACATTGTATCATATATATAACAAAAGTACATTCCGTTATTACTTTTTACTTTTCATGTTTGCATTGTTAACAAAAAAAGTTTACATTGTTATCAAATGTTTTATTTTTCCTTCTTGTTACATAAAAGAAATGGGAAAGATAAATCTGATTATGGATTACGGTAAACTCATCCAATTTTTTTAACATTTACTCTTAAAGTATTTATCAGTTAAAGTCATTGTATACGTTGACTTGTCCCTTCTACAAACATAAAGAAAAATATATTGAACTTACCGAAGTGGATCGTTCTTGTCAGATAGTAGATATTATTGTGAATACTCAAACAAATTTGTTATCTTTGGTAAAATGCATGTGATTGTACCCTTTTGTTTGTTTGGTAGAAGTAAAAAACGTGTTCTGTTGACAGACGACTTTTCAAGTCCATATACTCAGAGATCCACGTATGGAAGATCAATATCACATAAGAATGTGTGTGGGTGGTCAAACCAAGACCAGAATAATTTATTCCTATTTTACATTTTATGACAAATTAGTAATTACAGTTAAGATCAAAGTTTGAGATCTTCAAGAGAGATATTCTAGAAATACAATAAATACTTTTTGTCACTAGAAATACAAAACATTCAAGTAGCTAGTTTCTTAACTTGACAAAAAGCAAGTGGAAAATGTACACCCTTTTATGTATGTATGAACTAATGGTACAATTAATGGGATGGTATAGGTTCGGCGAGATCAATCAAGAAACGTGTGTAAAGATAGGCGAAATAATATAATATGATATGATAAAATTACGGGACTAGTATTATATGATAAATAGCCAATACGAATCCAATACTTTTAGGTATAGTGCGTTTATATAACATTTCAGATATTTCATTTGTCGAAATTACACGTTAAGTAGAGTTGCATTTACACAAACTTGATTAATGCTTTTTAAAAACATGGTAATTTATTGAAATTATAAAGAGTTTAGTTTATTGAGTTATAAAGAGTTTTTTGTAGTATAATAAGAACTTTGAGCCATTGACATATGCATGTATATCAAGGGGGGCCGTGGGGGCAACAGCCACCTTGATTAGTCATTTTAATTATTTAAAGACTTAATTTTGGCCTCACTAAAGATAAAATTATTCCCCTATTAATTCGAGTGTAACGTGTGAGATAATAAGTATGTCTAGTGATATGAACTTTAGATAACTTGTAAGTTGTGACATTGTTTTGGTTTGGCAAAAAATGACATTTAAACTAACAATATATCAAGCTTTTTTAGAAGAAAATATATTAAAAAAATTATATCTATTCTTTTGGAAAATTTTAATACTTTTTGTGCAAGACTTAATGTATGAAATATTTCGCTTGAAACCACCATCAATATTCTTCTTTTTTCTTTCAATCCACCATCAATATTCTATCTTATTAGTAATGACTAATTTAAACTATTATATATATAAACTACTACAAGATCGAGTCGTAATCATATATCTTGTTATATACCATGCAGATTCATGACTCAAATTAATACGTTTTCTATAAAAAAAAGGAAACTCATATTGCAACGAGTTACTAAAAGCAACTAAAAGCCTTATTGTTCAAATTTAAAACACGTAACTATGAAAAAGACTAGTCACTCCAACTATTTTAAATTTGAATAATTCGGACTGGTATCAATTTATAAAGAAATATAATCAACTGTGCTTGATTCTACTTTCTACTCGTCCCTAATGGTGCCCGTGGGGGAGTCCACACGCGCTTTGGTTACCATTTCTAAACACATTGCATTGGTAAATGAAATGGGTTTCAACTTTCACAAGACTTGTTAAAAAGAAACAATTTAAATAACTCAAAACTAATACACATGAATTTTTATTTTATATATAAATATTTCACACAGCTTTTATAACTTTTTGCGACTTGTCACTGTTTAATACATCCCTATAAGTTCTCCTCTGTCTTCTTCACTTGTCTTCACACACACAAACAAACAAACAAACGACAACACTATAAAAAAAATCAAAAATATTACATTTCAGACAAGAACAGGCAGAGAAGAATGAAGTTCGGTAAGGAATTCTCGGCCCAGATGGTGCCTGAATGGCATGAAACTTACATGGATTACAATTATCTCAAAACCCTTTTAAAAGACATCATCAACTTCAAACACAAGAAGAATCCTCACCACGGTCACGGCCACCACCACCTCCACCGGAAGTTCACACTCTACCGAACATTCAGCGGCTTACTCTCAAAGTCAAGACTAAAGAGACATCACCACGGACACGGACATGGTGGTCATGTTTCAGATTCAGACGAAGACATAGAGGAAGGACTCAAGTCAGCTCCGATTCTTGTCCACTCGGCGAGTCATGGATACGAGACGACGTTTCTGATGACGGCGGAAGAGGGAGGAGAGTACGAGATGGTGTTTTTCAGGAGACTTGATGATGAGTTTAACAAAGTGGAGAGATTCTATAAAGAGAAAGTTGAAGAAGTGATGAAGGAAGCTGTGATGCTTAAACAAACAGATGGATGCTTTGATAGCTTTTCGTGTAAAAGTGGAGCATCCTGATGGGTGGCCATGGGAGGAACGTACGGTGGAGATGACAAGATTAGCTTCTGATGTTGATAGTTCCGCGGCGGCCGTCAGAGCTTCTTCTCCCGCCGGAGCTAGATCCAGTAAGTAAACTAACTTTAGCGAGTAGGTGACTGTGCATTCTCATCGGTTTGATTAATCGTTCGTAATGATTGGTCAAGTACGGTTTGATTAAAGATTAATTCTGGTTTAGTCAACCCTAACACTGAATAGCAGTTGAAACTAATCTGTTTAGTTATATTGCTGCAGTGAATTTTCCAGTTGGATTAGAAACGTTCTAAAGTGATTTGTATTAAAATAATAAATAAATTGTTATTTCAAAATATAAATTTCAAAAATTCATCTAAAATTCAATTATTAATTTTGTTATTTCATAACAATCCAAAATCTCATAATTTTATCTGAGATTCTAGAATAGTTAAATAAAATTTATATTAAAATTAATTATTTCAAACTCGTTAAAATTAATTATTTCAAACTCGTTAAATTTAAGTATTTCAAACTCTAGACTGAATATCTCTCTCCTATGTGTATTCTCACCCGTGACTCCCGAGTTTATCCAACCAGCACACTCCGTACATAATGTCAGAGTACGGTTCGAGTAATGATTGATTCCGGTTTTATCGGACCGTAAAACTGAATAGCCAAACTGAAATTGATCTGTCTGGTTATATTATACTCCTGCAGTGAATCATCCGGTTTGATTAATGATTAATTCCGGTTCTTTCGAACCATTTATGAAATTTGATGATTTTTGAATTCCGGTTTGGTTGCAGTGAAACTTGGAGGTCAAGCTCACATGGAGGCAATACAAGAAGGAGGATCGAGCAAAGCTGGTAAGTCTGACGAAGATGAAGATGACGATGATGCGGACAAAGAAGAGAATAAAGTGGTTTCAGACTCGGTGGTCAGTGACATAAGTAGGTTAAAAGCTGCGAGGCCATCTCCTATAGAGGTTCTTGATCGTGTCAAGATGAACCATACGTTGGAAACGCCACGGTCCACCATTAAGGAAGTTCTACAGGTCTCGAATACAGACCTTAAGTTAGCAAGAGATAATCCTGAGAAGAGTAGAAGAGAAGCTCAGACGTGCCTTCGTCCGAGTTCTACCAGAAGCTTAGGCTACTCAAGAGCTATAGCTTCTTGAATGTCTTGGCGTTTTCAAAGATATTAAAGAAGTATGATAAGGTAAGAGATTGAGATTCTGAGATTAGGTTTTTTACTAAGCGTGTTAACCAAGTTACTCTTTAAACAGATAACTTCGAGGCATGCTACACATTCTTACATGAAGATGGTTGATAACTCTTGCTTTGGAAGCTCTGATGAGGTAAAGGTCTTTTCATTCAATTTGATAAATCTTATCTCTCATCTTGAAAACTGATCTGTTACATGCTAATCTTTTCTTTGACCGCTGGGACGAAACCAATATTAAATGTTGTGGTTTCGGGTCTGAGAGATTAAGGTTTCGGTCCGAACCTCCTAGTAGAAAGAAAACTGATCTTCTCTTGCTTCTCCATTGTCACAGGTAAATAGACTCATAGAGCGTGTTGAAGCTACATTCATAAAGCATTTCACCAATGCCAACAGAACAAAAGGAATGAACATCTTAAGACCTAAAGCTAAAAGAGAGAGACATCGAATTACATTCTCACAGGTAGACTTTTCATCATACTTTCCTCTTTGAGTCTTTTCAGTCTTCTTTGCGTGTGTAAGAAGTTTCTAATTGTGGAACTTGGTTTTCAGGTTTCTTGGGTGGTTGTGTGTTCTCTCTAGTAGTAGCTCTCTTCGCCATCATACGCACCCGCAACATTTTACAAGAGGAAGGCCAAAAACAGTACATGGACATCATGTTCCCCTCTTTACAGGTAAAACCTATTTTTCATACTGACCATTTCTCTTGTCTTTTTACACTTTCTTTCTTCTTGTTGCAGCTTGTTTGGGTTCATTGTGCTGCACATACTTATGTATGCTGGGAAATTTACTATTGGAGGCGGTATCGAGTGAACTATTCTTTCATATTTGGGTTCAAGCAAGATCTGAGCTTGGCTATAGACAAGTTCTCCTTGTGGGCTTCAAGCATTGTGAGTTTTTAGCTCTTCTTTGTGTTATTGCCAATCTTGACATGGAGGTTGACCCTGAAACTCAAGAATACACACTATTCACCGAGCTTCTGCCTCTTCTCCTGCTCATTGTAAGTCCCTAAAATACAAAACTATCTTTTTAAATTCCAAACTCAGCTACATGATGGTACTAACAGGTTAATGTTTGTGGTCTAGGTTATGTTTATAGTCCTAGTCTTACCATTCAACATCTTCTACCGCTCGAGTCGCTTGTTCTTCCTCACATGCCTCTCCACTGCCTTGCTGCTCCTCTTTACAAGGTAACTTTACCTGATTTCTTGTTGGGAGATCAGTTAACAAGCCAAGTGCAAGCACTTAGAAGCGTCCAGTTCTACATATGTCACTACGGTTGGGGAGATTACAAACATAGAACAAACACTTGCACAGACTCAGATGCATACAATGCTTTCTTATTCATTGTTGCTGCCTCCCATATGTTTGTCGTCTCCTTCAGGTACAAAACACTCTCAGAAAAAACTCTTAACCCTTCAATGTTAATCATTTGCTTAAAAACCTGATGATACTTGTGCAGTGCTTGAGACGGCTATTTGAAGAGAACAACGCAGAACAAGGATACAATGGTCTCAAATACTTCTTGACTGTATTGGCTGTCTGCTTGAGGACAGCTTATAGTGTGGTCGACGAGGAACATAAGTTTGTCTGGAGAGTGTTGGCTGGGGTTGTCTCAGCTATTGCTGCCATTTTTTGTACTTACTGGGACTTGGTCTTAGATTGGGGTCTTCTAAACAGGACTTCTAAGAACCGTTGGCTCAGGGATAAACTACTTATCCCTCAAAAGAAGTATACTTTATTGCCATGGTGAGCAACCATAAGCCCTTCATCATGTTGATCATAGAGTAAAACTGGTTCCTAACACTACAAAAAAATGTGCAGATCTTGAACATCTTGCTTAGGTTTGCGTGGCTGCAGACCGTGCTGGATTTCAACTTCTCCTTTATGCATAGGCAGACGATGGTTGCTGTTGTAGCTAGTCTAGAGATTATCCGCCGTGGGATATGGAACTTCTTCAGGTAACAACATACATTACTACCGTGTGTCTGCTTTATTTACCGTCCAAAACCATATAATATAACTTCTCGTTTGGTTTGGTTTTGGTGTCATTCAAACAGGTTAGAGAATGAGCATTTGAACAATGTGGGGAAGTACAGAGCATTCAAGACTGTTCCATTACCGTTCAACTATGATGAGGATGACGACAAAGACAATTAGTTGTTCTATCTCTTGTCTTAAATTATGTAAGGCAGATTTGAGTTTTGAGTTCTCTTATAACACAAGCTTTGAGGGGAAGAAGGTAGAGAATCCATTAACTGACTATAGTCTCTATAAAGACAACCTAACAAGCTTACTGTATCGAAATTCGATCATCTCTAACAAAGCACTCTGCACGAGTTCCTGCACGATCGAGAAGACACACAAACAATGTTCTTACCCGAACATAGCATGTTTGGTTACGGTAAAAAAATCTGAAAGCCTGAGTCAAGTAACCAATGAACAAAGGTTTAACAAATTTTCTTTTTTGATAAATTTACAGATTGGCAAATTAAAATTATTTACACAAGCTTTTAGAAACTTATATTGTAAAAGAAATAGCATACAAACCACAACATTATGGAAATTTTTAAATTGGAGTTTTCATGCAATTGACAAAGCTACGTTGTCCATGATAGTAACCTGGTCTGATCTCATCCATTAATAGTTTGTAGCCTTGTCGAGACAATCATTTTGGTCTTAAGAGGCAAGCTGAGATATCACAGTGGTAAAGACTCGATCAGAATACCAAAAAGTTGTGCTTATGTGACCAATCTCGTGTTAGTGCTTCTAGTTATATACTCTCTATTCTTATTAAGTGTCATTAAGTGTCGTTTTAGGTTTGTGCACACGGATTAAGAAAATAGTTAATTTTGCATATTCTTTTATAAAAACCACAATTACCTATACATCTAACCATATTTCAACCAATAGAAAAATAAATTGCACTACAAAACTAATAAATTTTGCATTTGAAAGTCGAAAACGACACTTATTTTGTAACAAAAACAAATCTCTACAACGACACTTAATATGAAACGGCGAGAGTAGATGGGAGGCTTTGATGCATTTAGCATCTGCCTTGACATCCTTCCAAAGCAGTTATTTACACATGGAGATTGTGCTTGACTATCCATATATATCGTCGCATCATCTGCAAAATTTAGATGAATAATGTTCATTTCTCAACAAGCTTGATTTGGCTCAAGAGCATCAGAAAAGAGCAAAATCTTTCATCAACTTACATGAACATCCTTTGTAACTAAAGATACGGAAGTTTGCATATTCACTTCTCTTGGCATAACTCATAAGTTCATGCTGAAGTTTTAACAGCATCCTACCAATAAATCTAACATAGGACGAACAAAGAAACAAGTCAAAGTAAACCTAGAGCTTCTTCAAAAGTTAAACGGAACCTGTTGTAACTTGTATAACTTACACAAGTCTTTGTGAAAAGATGTTTGAAAATCTAAATAGAACAAAAACAAAAGGTGTGAACCATTTTGAAGGGACTGATGATCACCGGAAACAAAAACTGTTTTCCTTCTTTGTTTCCATACATATAAAACACACACATTCATGTGTATATTTCTCTTCTCCCCTTCTTTCTCCACCTTTTCTTCATTCTTTATGAGCTTTATTAACCTCTCCCTCACTACTCTTCGTTTCATCCTCGGTACTCTTCGATGATTCGTCAAACGCCATCAACTGTAAATAAAGGAAAAAACCCATAAGCATTTGACTAAAGTTGTGATTGTGTTCCCATCTGGAACAGTTGAAACGTAAAAGAGAGAGGAAACAAACCGGTTTGATGTCACCGTTCCAAATGCAGTGAGAAGCCAAGAACCCAATGACGGCTGGGACAATGTATAACAAAGCAGGCTGAAACAGAGTCAAACACACGCACAAACCAAAACCCATCAGATAAAATCCACCAAAAGAAACAAATGTTAGGTCGCAGTAATGAGATGACAACCATTTAGACTAAATAGAAACTGACCTGTGCTGCCTGAAACCAGTTCATGACTACAATAGTTAGGACAACTCCAGCAACGTATCCCACAAATGCACTTGTGAAGTACTGTGGTTTACTGCGTCTTGACACATCAAATCTTAGAGCCAGTGCCACAAAAATACCTAAAGACAAACAAACACTAATGTCTCACATTCATATGATATCCAAAATAATATTGAGTCCAGCATTAGGCATTTGTCTTAAGAGGACATACCAGGAATGACAATATCACCAAGCCCAAGCATAGAGTAGGGTCTTAGAGCATCACCCGTAGGGAATAAAAGCTGGAAAAAAATTACAAAAAATTGAGATTCTTTTCAAAACTTATCAGAACAAGTCAAATTACTTTTGTTTTTAGGTACTTTTGAAGACATTATTACTAACCTTTATCGGAGCATCAAAGGACTTGGCAACACTAACCATAACCGGGGTAAAGAAAACCCAGAAAATATCATAGAAAAACAGTCCTACCTGCAAGTTAGGTATACACAATAATACCAAATGCATGAGACATCTCCAAAATTTTGTCTTATGTTCTTCTAGATAATCATTCATAAGATGCAGCTCAGATGTTTCATTGTTACCAAAAGGATGGCACCAGTCTTGAATGATCCAAGAGAGAGCATCTCAATTCCCTGTATTGGCCGCATCGTTAATTACCCAATAAGACACACACAACAATACTAATGCCAGTTCAAAGAAAGGGCTACATTCTAATATACATTCTATTAATGAAGCCACATAGTTTACTATACTCTTTATATTGTATTCCTCAGAATGGGAAAGGAAGAAACCTGAATGCAGAAGGAAAGGCCAAGGATATTGTTAGCAAGCCAATGTTTCTTCCATGCATACCACGCACAGAAGAAGGTTCCAGGGATTCCCGCAATAACTTGGGACTTTGTGAACTCTACCTCCACAGCTGTTTTAGGAAAAAAAAGTCTCAGTAATTTATAAGAAAATAAAGAAGCATAATTCTGTATGACACAAGCAAATCTCAACCAAAAACAATAACTGGATAGTAGACAGACTCCAAAAGAGCCTGGACGATCATTACCAGTCCACCAATGTCACATAAAAGGTTAGCAAAGAAAGTGAACTTAAGTCACTTACATTTGAAATAAGGAAAACGCCAGACGATAAGATTGTCATTCCATGGCTTTGGTAGAAACCTGCTGATGGCAGGTAACAATGTCGCCCTGCAAACACACATAATCGTGTATTAGGAAACGTAACCAAAGATAAACGAGAAAAGCAGATACATAATTAAGTTACACATACGAAAGAGCGACGATCCCAAGAACAAAGAAGTAAGCTGTAAGCACAGCATTAACCAAATCCTTTGACAGAAACTTGAACAACAAGAAAAGTGAGAGAAGCATAGCACTCCCAACCAATGGGAAACGCATAGCATGTTCTTTCGACATCGTCTCCTACAATCATTCCAAACAAAACAAAAAAACAATTTAGATCAAATCAAGAAAAGGGTTTCACTAAAAACTGCATCTTCTCACCGTTGGAGGAGAATCCTTCACGGAACGAAAGCACCCCACATAAACAGTAAGACATGCCGTAAGAACAACATTCAAGTTAGGGTTCACATTCACAACAAGTGGTGCCACTGTCAAACCTGAAACCAAACACAAAACCAAAAAAATCTCAACTTTGAAGCTTGGCCCCAAACTTTATAAACAATCAATCAAACCCACCAGCTCTAAACCCTAAAGGAACCAAATTGTACATCCTTAATCAGAACCAATTCAATGAAATTAAACCAAACCAATCAAAAAACTCAACTTTGACGCTTTGCACCAAACTTTATAAACTATCAATCAAACCCATCAAACTCTAAACCCTAAAGGAACCAAATTGTACATCCTTAATCAGAACCAATTCAATGATATTAAACCGAAAGGAACAAACTTTTCGTAACGTAACATCCAAAATCACCAAATGAGACAATCAAATCAACGTAAATCGATCGGAATCAAAACCCACAAAGGGGATCATCGAACAAGTGAAATTGTATGGAACGAGAACCTGCAAGTGCGAGATTGGCGATTCTTTCACAATTCTTCATGATTGAATCAATTCTGTGTCTCTCTAAAACTGATGAATGTGTAGAGAGAGATCCAGTGGTGTGGGGTCAAGTGATAAAGATTCAATCAGATCTGTTCAAAATGCTAAATAAAAAAAAAATTGGAGAGAAAAGACGAGGAAGAAGAAGAAGAGAGTTAAATACACGCTGACTATAAACGTTACTGGCTGTGATGTAATGACGTGACAGACGTACGTTATTGGTGATATTAACTTGTGTTACATCAGCCTCGTGTTATTATTGGTCAGTTAGTGACATTCATCGTCACAACGTGTATAGTATGGGAAGTTAGTAAATGGTAACGGATATTTTTCTAGCTTCAACGGAAGACTATAGTGTAAACATTAAAACCAAATTGAACCGGGTATGAATCAGAAATCTAGTAATTGGTTTAGCATAGTTCTGAAGCTTTCCCATTCAATCCCTCTCTAAAGATCAGAAGGTTAAGAAGTTGTTATTTCATATCTTGAACTAAATTATGTTTAGTTTGACATTTTGTATACAAATTATTTTTATCTTTATCTATTATTATATTTTGTGTTCATTTACGTATCATAAAATAAAAAATATATTAAATAATTGAGTAATTATTACATATAAATTAAATTAGAATAAGCACATAAATCAAAATAATCATTCTTTTTATCTACAATAATATTTTTGGTTATTAAAACAATCATTTTGTTAATTTTATATGATATATAATTAAATTTAAATGATATAATACTGATATATAGTAGGAGTATAATTGAATATGAATATTTATTAATTGAGACTATCTACTCATATACTTTTGTTAACATTTTTATATTTGATGTAACAAAATATTTAAACATTAATCACAAATTTTGAAATTAACGATAATTTAAATAATTAATATATATATATATATATATATATATATATTTATATATATATATATATATATATTTATATATATATATATATTTATATATATATATATTTATATATATATATTTATAACAATAAAGTGGACATCTCTCACTCCTCATCATGTTGCCACATCAACAAGAAAGGAGAGGTATTTTACGCCACCGCATTTTACGCCACATGTCACAACAAAACACAAGGTTTCTTGCGTTTTATGCACTCAAATTCGTCAGGGCTTCTGTGGACAATTGGAGTTTCTCTTCTTTAAACAAGAAATGAGCTTTTGTGAAAATGTGTGGGGCTAGGCTTTTATAAACAAGTAATAGATTGCAAGCCCATGAAGTTTAGGTTTCTTTTCGTTATACGCATCCAACTATCATAGAAACTAGAAGCCACAATCTCCATAGCTTACATCGTCGTTCTGATATACGTAACGTCTCAACCAACCATTAATACGTGCTTAACTCTGATTTTTTCGTGATTATCCCACTTAGCCTACTTGGAAGCATTCGATCTATCTCTTTACATCCCACAGTAACCCATTGAAGCTTCGACTATAAATATCTCACCCTTCGACGATGGAGAGCGCAACACAGACGAGATCCAGAAGAATATTATCATCTGATAACCGATTCCAATGATAGCGGCTTCATAAATTATCTTTTCCGATTTGAGAGCCAGATGGTGCACTAATACCGCAGAGGTTCACCTGCTTAGGTTTTGGAGGCCAGAAATATCAATAGGGGCGGGGAACCGATGAGTGTCGACATATATATATATATAGTTTAATAATATCATAAATAATAATCAATATTTTCTAATTTAATAGGAAATGATGTTTTAGAATATATATGTTTCAGATCATAATTATGTTTGGAATTAAATGTTAATAAAATTTTAGTGTTTTATTGGTTATATTTTATAACGTATTATCGGTTTTGTTGAAATTTTTTTAATGACAAAATTATTTGTTAGGAATTTTCTCATACTATTTTCAAACTTCGAGGAAGTTAGAGTGAAGCAAAACATAATTAAATAATAAAAAAACTAAAATAATGTTTAGTTTATTCTCAATTGAAAGTGATTTTAATATATATTCACCATTTTTTATTATTCTTATTTTAAATTGTGTTTATCTAACTAATAAGAAATTTTTATTGTGAATTATGTAATTATTTTACATTTTAAATTTGTTTGGTTCGGTTTCGGTTCAATTTGTTTGGTTCAGTTATCGGTTATTATGTTCAGGCCTAGTATCAATATTCCATTTGTGGCTTAATTGAAAAGATGACAAAAAAATAAACAACCAAAAATAGTAAATACAAAACCTCTAACTGATTTAAAACCAAAAACATTTGATAGCATTGACCAGCTAAAATATATATATAGTTTGGAGATCTATTAAATGAATTTTTATATTCATATGATTTTATGATCATTTTGTATATTATATAACAAAAAAGTTAAACTATTGATTACAAATTTTTAGTATGGAACTTTTAACAATTTAAGTAATATATAGCCTTTTAAAAAATATATATATATAAATTAAATTCTAAGAAGATATCTAAATTTTGTTAATATATGGTTAATGTAATTATTTAATTTCTTTTAATAATATAAAATTAAATAAAAATGATGAATGATACAAAATTGTTATCACATCTTTATTATTTAAAATCATTAATTATCATATATATATTAATCATATTAGGTAATTGTGTAGTTTTTATTTAAGAAAATAATTGAGAATAATTTGTGTACACTACTAATCAATTTGATAGTTAGTTTGTGTTGATGGATCAACCTATTTTTTAAGGATTCTAAGAATCATCCTAATGATGACAAGTGGCTACCTCAAATGTTGTAATGAATCTCAATTAATATATAAGAGATTTCTTTTGAAATTTATAACTTAACTAAGCTTATGTTCTTTTAAAAACATTAAATAACACAATTACATCATTATATGATTTTTAATATTATTACATATGATGATTAGTTACCTACAATTTATGTGGTACTGATAAACAACTTAACGAATAATAATTCCACGATAAAGCTCTGCTAAAAAATACTTGGATCGATGGATTGTTCTGCATGTACAACATTTTCGATGTACAAGCTATCTCTACATCATAAATCACAAGGAAATACTATGTTTGCAGTACTCTGAAACCTCTGATAAGATTTGTATCTTATAATCTGTAAGAAATTGTGTTATCTGAAATTTTCTTATAAGTTTTACATCTTATAATCTATAAGAAATTGCATTATCTGATTCAAACTCTAAATTTAAGTATAGAAATCTTTAAACTTTGACCAGCCATGATGTTTCCACAGCCTTGGTTCTTACAATATGCCAAACAACTCTCCGGCTAAACCTTACATAGATTACAACAAAAAGAGTAGCCAAGAATCTGTCTAAAACGTAGAACAATAAACATGGTTGGTTACTGGGCCACGGACCAAGCCTTCTTGCTAAAGATGTGTTGTCCGTAATACTCTTATGTGCAATTTGAATGTTTTAATCAGATTATTCAAGTTCACTAATAAATCAACTGATACTTTATTTGATAACTACGTATAGTAAGCCTGCTAAATTTTACTGTCGATAGTGGCTACTCACATGTCCACGAGACCTACATTGTATAATTTTATTAGTTTATAATTGAAATAATCGTCTTTTTCATTTTACATATTATGTTAGTTTCACCCACCTTTCGATTTCGAATTTATTAGATGGAAAGTGAGTCTGAAATCTTTTTTTTTGAAACTACCATTCCTTTTTTTTGCTAAGCTTCAATCACATAAACTTGAATAACATTTCAAACATTTTATAAGAAGACAATAATATAAAAGCGAAATTAGTATGAAATAAACAAAAACATACTACTCGGAACACAAAAGTTTTATACATTAGCTGTGGACGGATTACACCTCTTTTGACATAGTATATAAAATTGCCTCGTTAAAATTGCCTCGTTAAAATTGCCTCGTCAAAATTGTCTCGTTAAAATTACCTCGTTAAAATTGCGTGAGAATGCTAAGGATTAAAAGCTTTAGGAAGATTTTTTTTTCTTCAACCGTTAAACAAGTAAATTTAAGAGTCTTTAGTAATTCAACCTTTCAATTAAAGATAATTAACAAAATAAACCTTTAATTACAAATCTTACAAAACAAACATTCAACTTAAATTTTGTTAATGTTTGTTATCCTTCGTCTAAAGTACCATAATAAAAATGATATATGTTAACTTTATAAATTCAAAATTTACAATGTTAAAAATTTAGCCGAAAGATTTCTTTTACTATTCAAAAAAAATTTGAGAGTTTTTATCACTAAAAATATTCAATATTTTAAAATATTTATTGTCATTTATGTATTATTTAAAATTAATTCATAAGCTTTTAACTTAATTTAGAAATTCTTATACTTTATTTTATCAATTTTACAACCAAATTATAAATTTTTTATAAATATTTTAATATTTTTACAGATAACTAATGTTGCTTCATAAAAAAAGAATAATAGATCAAAGATATTATTTTATTAATTAAAATGACAAAATTACAACGTAATGGTTCAAAAAATGAGAAGAAGAATAGTCTTTCATTATTTTTATGGACATGTGGAAAGTATGACCTGAAAGTCAAAATAGTGGAAATAGAAGGAATATTATCGTCGTACTCTAAATAGAGTGATTGACTTCATGAATTAATTATCGTCGACACTAATTAAGACTTAATATAATTAAAATTTTTTTTAAAATATTTGTATTTAACAATGGCGGTATAAGAAACAAATTTTTTATATCGCCATTGTACAATATCATGTACTTTGATATTTCTAAGTTATATTAAATTTTAAGTAGTGTTAAAATTTATTAATTTAGGATTTAAAATTAGATTTGTAGTAAAATTATGTATAAAATTATAAATTAGTTTCAAAGGCTTATAAATTAATTTTAAAACAATACGTAAATAATTATTTTAAAACATTGAATGATTTTAGTTATAAAAATCTTCAACTATTTTTGAATAGCAAGAAAACCTCTTCAACTAAGTTTTTAGCATTTTAAACCTTCAACTTATAAATCGTTAATTTATGTCATTTTCTGTCACATTATTTTTAGACGGAATGTAACATACATTAATAGAATTAAAATTGAAGGTTTATTTCGTATGATTTTTAGTTAATAATTTATTTTATAATTCATATTTAGTTGAGAAGTTTAATTAATAAAAGCCTTAAATTTAACTTATACTCATAAGACAAAAACATCCAACTCAGTTGAAGGGGCATCTTAGTATTGAGAGATATACCTAGATAATGGTTTTAAAAAAACTACCTAGATAATGTTTTAGCAAAAAAAAAGATATATTTCACAACGATAGATTTTTTATATTTTTTATAATTAAATTATATACGCCAAACAAATTAATTGAGGTTATTGAATTACTATTAGTTAAAAATCCTTAAATTTTTTTAAAAAAAAGTTTATAAAATTTAACCATTGTAAGAAAGTTATTTATTATAGTGATTTAATATCTTTTTAAGGTGTGGAAAAAAATAGAAAATTTATATGGGTAATATCATTTTTTAAAGCGCAACATAAAAAATTACAAGAATTACAAAAATTTGGAATCATGAGACTTTTGTGATTTCAAGCTTTTGCACGACATACTTGGCTTTACCCATGTTATAGTAGGCCTTGCGGCGTTGCCCCTTTTCCCTCTCTCTGTGCGGTGTGGCAACGAGTGTCGGCTACTCTTTACGTTAGTGTAATGTAATTATATATTTAAGGCATGAGAATACATAATATATTGTCATTGATTATCATAAACAACCCTCATTATGTCACTTTGTCTTTCTATACTGAATGTCTTAACTATAACTTTACCCCTCCGGTTTCCACGACGAGTAAAACAGAAGTGATACTCATGATGAGCTTAATCATGGTTTACTAAATTACAATATTTTTTCGGAAAAAATACTAAGTTACAATTATTGAACCTGATTCATGCTACAAACACTCGAGGACTAGTCGCCTAACACTAACTGTCGGTAGCTTTGAAGTTTTTTTCTTTTTTTTTTTGAACTGACGGTAGCTTTGAAGTTATTCTAAATTTGATCATTTGTTACCTAATTTGTAGTGCTATCTACTAAATTCATCATTATGTTTCTATAGTCAAGCGTCTAAACTCATTGTTAAACTTAAAAACTTATAGGAAACTTATATACGCAAATATATATATATATATATATATATTAAATTTATTTTTCATAAGAACTAAAGAGACATGTTAAAGTTTTTTTATGTCCATATAAAAACAAGTGAACTTTGAAATTCTGGTCTACGTGAGATTTTATACAAAAATCATAATAATATGATTTCGTAAACAGCAAAGAAACTTAGAAGGAAGGGAACTACTTTTATGAATTAAAATCTAAGAACATCTCCACAGGTTAAGGACCCCTATAGCGTCCTTAACCTTTTTTTTTATTTTAAAAAAAAAACTAACTAATCGTAGACTGCCATATGTCAATGAGACCCACAAAACAGTACAAGAATCGCTCCTTAAATTGAAGTTTTTGGAATCGATCCTTAACAAAAGTGGTGGGATCCACCATCACTTTTTGTTAAGGACCCCTCCTAAATATTTCTAAGAGCATCTTCAATCCCACTCCATTTTGCAGTAAATTATGGAGTGGGGTTCGAGATGCTCTAATGGAGGTGGCTTAAGGACCAAAACAATTATTAACTTAACAAAAACAACTAAACGTCATATTTTTGTGATTAATTCACTAAATTATTGGACTTGCATCACAATTTTGAATACTTATATATCATTACAAAACAAAACCAAATCCTAAATTTAAATTAGGTTAAGTACAGGGTAATGGCAGTTTGGTGAATACACAAATTTTTCGCCAGATAACCACAGTAAGGAATCATCTGTGGTCGTGCAGCATGCGTCCAATCTTGGCCGTTGAAATTTTAATTATAAATCAACGGTGTAGATGAGATCTGATAAAGTTGTAGACAAATACCTCAAAAGAAGAGGAATAGCAAAAGGCTGCCTTTGGAAATCTTGAATGTAGTTGAGCGGTTAGTGGTCGTTGGAGTGATAACATAATTTAAACACTACTATTAAGAAAGTTATTTGTTTTTAAAAATAACATTAAATTATTAAATGCAATCAATTATAAAAAAACTAACATTATTTAATTGGTCACACATTATCCAAAAATATAAAAAGTACATTGAAATATGAAAACTATTTATATTATGAAACAAATAATTTTTGGTAAAACCACCTACAATATAAAACGGATGGAGTAGTATTTAGTTACTTTACCATATTAATTTTTTTAAAACAAAGACATGACACTTTGGCTGTGGACATGTGGTATAAACAGCTTCACAGTCAAAGCATAGTTGGACCAACAGTAAAAAAAAACACAAATGTCAGGAGAAAACATGGGTTGTATATTATTTAATTTTAAAATATTTACCAAGGAAAAACAACAAATTTAAGAACTGAAGACTGCAAATACTGTAAAAAACATATTGAGTAGTTTAGCAGCTTTTTTTGAGGATTGATGAATGAAGAATATTTTCGGTGTAAAAATGTTTTGACCACATTGGAAACAGTGATTCTAAAAGATCACGGTGTTGATGACTAGGCTCCAGACAGCAAATCATAGTAGGTATCGTTAATCGCAACGCAGCATTGGAAAAGATACGATTGATAATATTTTAAAAATTATGTGCATGCAGCATGCTTTTATGCAATAGGTGTCAATTACTCTCGAATTTGACGACATAACCATGCTGGTTTTCGAATCTACGAATACTAATTTGATAATATGCTGCAAATTGATACTCCTACTAGCAATTTATTTACTTTGTTATAAAAGAATGACAGTACTAACAATTATTCGAGTCTAAAGTTTGTAAGTTCTCTTATAAGTATATAACTTTTTGGTTTGTCATAATATTGTAGTTTTATGTTCATGCAGGCTAATCGTTGAGATTCAATTTAAAAATGGTAATTTATACTCCATCGGCTCCAAAAAATACATGTTTTTTAAAAAAAAAATTAAAACACACAATTTTATATTTTAAATATATGTTTGTCAACTAATAATGGATAATTATAAATTTAAAAAAAAATTGATTGCATTTATAATTACTGAAAATTTAATTACAAAAGATTTTGTATTCATAACTGAAATTTAATATATTCTATTAATATGTGTGAAACACTAAAACATGCATTATTTCAAAACATATGGAATATAAACCGAAGCAGTTTATACAATATTGAAAGTTTGCATTATAATTTATGGGTATAACTGGTCGGTTTTTAGAGTAGAAATGAGTTAAGAGGGAAGATTACATTAAATCAATTATAATGAGTATAAATTTGTTATCTTCTTTTATTTTTCAAGTGAAGAAAACGTCACACATGCCTTCAACAAAGATGAAGCAGAGCAAGAGTTTTTAATAGACAATTTTTCCTTTTGACTTGGAAGTATAACTAAGGGATTCAAATTATAAAACATTATCCCACTTTATTGTTACCTCTAATTTATGGGTTCTAAAGATGCATTTCACTATCACAACTAGAGAACATATACTACATTTTTTATTACATTAAGTGAAAACTATGTGTGTTTCTTGATAGATATTTGATACAAAAGAACCTTAATACATTATCATTTTCACCTAAAATCAAATGATAATATGTGTCTTGTTAAAGAGGGGAGAGAAAGAAAAGTAGAGATGGCCCATAAAGATACTAAAGGAAGAAAGGTGCAGAAGAAGAGCCACACGCGTCCAAAGTTCTAACCACCAAAACCGCCTGCAAGTCTCCCACCCATGTGCTTTCTCTTTCTCCAAAAATTATTTTATGTGAGTCTCGTGATTCTATTTCAAAAGCTTGCCACCTTCGATAATCATAAAACATGTAGTATATGTTTAGAAAAAAAAAACACCTCTCTATAGAAATCATCACAAGAAAGAAAAGAATCCTGCCTTTCTTTTCTTGTTGCTTTGGATGGAGAATATATCTTTTAAAAAATTTAAGCACATGTAAGATTTATAAAGCTGGAATGTAAAATTCGATTTTTTTTAATATTAAGTTGGATAACAAGAAAAAGACTCAAATGGTGCCAATTGAAATATTGCAAAAGAAACTAAAAAAATTGAATGCAGTAGTGGAACGTACGTGTAAACAGAAGAACAACACATGTTACTACAACATTGATTAAATATTTAATAGATACAATAACTTAACTCAAGCTTTTAATTTGGGCATTGGAATGCATGAAAGTCCTCCAGTTCATTGAAGTAAAATTTGCAAATAAACTGTTTTCAATGGATGAAGATGATGTTTACACCGATGGAATGGTTAGCTTTCGCTCCTCTTTTGAAAGAACGAGAAAGATGTCAGAGTTTTTTTTCCTAATTTACTCTTCAATATATTCCAAGAACACAAAATATGATGACAGATAAACTTGTACGCGGTACACAATAGTTCTTTTCTGCAGTTTACCATGTTGGATCATCAATTCCAGTTTGGGCTTCTGGCATGGTTCTAAGTTCAGTCTAAACTCGTTCTATTACTTCTGTTGTCAGAAAAAAAAAATTAACTACCAACCTTTATTTACACAACAAACCTTTATTTAAATAACCAACCTTTGTATATGGAGTATTTTGTAACATTTTTGTGCATGTTTATATAATTAAGAAAACAACCTATGGAAGAAAGTGACGGTAAATAAAGGTTAAAGTATTACCGGTTAAAAAGAGAGAAGGTAGTTAAAGCAGTAAATGAAGGTTCAAACATTCTATAAATCCAACTCCAACCATCAACCTTTTCCTTCACACCCATCAAAGCAAACCATCTCTCTTCTTCACATTCCATTTTTTTCAGTCTCCAAAAAGCTCTGCACTCTCTCAAACAGAATGTTCATGTAATCTTCTCTCTCTCTCACTCCACTCTGTCTACAATTCTAACTGTTTTTCTCACCTTTCCCTAGTAATCTCTTGAGTACTAAATTTTCTTGATTTTTGTCAAACTGCAGGAGAAAAATGAGTCTTTTGGGGATTTTCTTGGTGGGTTTTGCTGCAATGGCTTGCTCTGTTCATGGATATGATGCTGGTTGGGTCAATGCTCATGCCACTTTCTATGGTGGAAGTGATGCTTCAGGAACAATGGGTATGTAACACCAAAAACACACTCTCTACAAACACTCCTCTCAATGTTTTTTTTTTAATGAAATGCTTTTGTTGTCACCAGGTGGAGCTTGTGGGTACGGTAACCTTTACAGCCAAGGTTACGGGACCAACACTGCAGCATTAAGTACCGCACTGTTCAACAACGGTCTTAGCTGCGGCGCGTGTTTCGAGATCAAATGCCAGAGCGACGGCGCGTGGTGTTTACCTGGTGCTATTGTGGTCACAGCCACTAACTTCTGTCCTCCGAACAACGCTTTGCCTAACAACGCAGGTGGTTGGTGTAACCCTCCGCTTCACCATTTTGATCTCTCTCAGCCTATCTTCCAACGCATTGCTCATTACAAAGCTGGTGTTGTACCTGTTTCTTACAGAAGGTAACACACATACACTTTCTTTTAACTGTCTGAAAGTTTTTATCTTTATGTACACTTTCTAAAACTTGATTCCAGTTTTCTTGTAATGGGTCCTCATAATTTTACTGTTTTACTCTGTTTCTATTAGAAAGTATCAAACTTTTTGTATGGTTACTCTGTTTTCTTGTAATCGGTCTTCATAATTTTACTGTGTTGCTCTGTTTCTGCTAGAAAGTATCAAACTTTATAAATAAATCATAGAAAATTTGTAATGGGTCTTCATAATTTTACTGCGTTACTCTGTTTCTCTTTGAAAGTATCAAACTTTATAAATAAAATTTTAAAATTGACACATTTTTTTTGTAATGGGTCTTCAATGTCTTCATAATATTACTGTGTTACTCTGTTTCTCTATGAAAGTATCAAACTTTATGTAATTTAGTATATCATGTTATTTCTTTTGCTTGTTATGGAAATTTGACTTTATTTTTCTTTTCTTGATTTGTAGGGTTCCGTGTAAGAGAAGGGGAGGTATAAGATTCACAATCAATGGCCACTCTTACTTTAACCTTGTCTTGGTTACCAATGTTGGTGGCGCTGGAGATGTTCACTCTGTTGCGGTTAAAGGTTCAAGAACAAGGTGGCAGCAAATGTCAAGGAACTGGGGACAAAACTGGCAAAGCAACAATCTTCTTAATGGTCAAGCTTTGTCCTTTAAGGTTACTGCTAGTGATGGTCGAGCCGTCGTATCTAACAACGTTGCTCCTGCTAGTTGGTCCTTCGGACAAACTTTCACCGGCCGTCAGTTCCGTTGAAGAGTGTGTCAAGTTCGGTTTTATATAGTTTAGGGTTTGTGGTAGTATCGTGGAGAGAGAGAGAGAAGATCGTTTATGGTTCTTTTAGGGTTTTATTTTGAGAGCCATTAAACTTCTTTCAACTCTGAGGGTAAAATGGAGAAGAGGGCTTATTTTAAGGGCTCTTTTAGTCATTTTCGGGATTAGGGCTTTTAGTGAGTATTGAGTAGAGTGGTGTGTGCATCTTTCAGCAAAGGGACCTCTATGTTTCACCAATGGTTTCCTTTGTTTTATCACTTTTTATTGTCTTTTTTAAGCTTCTGTCTTTTGGTTTAAACCGGTTTAAAAGCAGAAGCGGGGTAGGGGCAGAGGTGGTATTTCACCACCCGCCATGTGTTTTCTTTCCTTTGTGGTCGTTTTTATGTCATGAAGTTGTAATGAAAAAAAGGCTGTATCAGCCATTAAGTGTTTTGTAAACCGAGTGTGAACTTTATATGTGTTTGTGTGATTTTCTGTTCAATGGTTTAACCTTTGAAGAACATTAACTCTCTAATTCAATAAACTCTAGAAGATAAAGGCCAAATGTTGACAATGTTTGGTGAGTATCAATATCATTCCAAAAGCAAATATAATGAAATAAAATACATATGTAGTTGTAATCATTCTAAGCAACAAATCCTACTAAAACTTGTGTAGTTTTTATCCGTTTAAGTTGATCTTACTACATTGGATAATGTGTTTTATTCGATTACTATTTAGTTTAAGCAATTTATATATGTTTTTCTTTGGGCAACTGCAATTTATATATGTTAGTATGAATAGGAATATTAAAAAATCTAACAAAGGTGACCCAACAAATCTGATAAACAAGAAACAGAAAAACCTAAAACCATGTTTTAATATTTTTAGAAAACGAAAACGCGTGTAAAGGTTCATTAATAATTTTCATGTACTATGACAAATGTGTCTTGTTATGTCTGAAATGATAGGTGGAGAATGCTGCGAAGCTGTCTTCCATATTCATATTCTTTTTTTTTTTTTGATCAACCATATTCATATTCAAGTTTTAACATTTTGAAGCTAAAGAGACATCTCATAGCTTCTAGTTTGTCTTCTTTCTCTATCTGTCCATTTCATTTCCAAGCTTTTTCTTCTGTGTTGCATTTACATCATGACAATAGTATTGTACAGAAGAGAGACAAGAGAATCTGCAGCGTCTTCTATTTGTCAGAATCCTTACCGGAGACTTTCTTTGTTTTCTTTTTAGTGTTGGCATTTAATAGGTTTGGCCAATGTCCTTCTCATCATGTGCCCATCACTACTAGTTTTTGAGGACTTAATAATACTTGCCATCTTTTAATTGCTATCATTATTCATCACAAGTAACTCTGATTTAAAATTCAAAATCACGGTAAAGTGACTGAATCTTTGCTCTTCAGTTATATTTTTTTAACGAAATTTAGTTTTTAAAATTAGAATAAAATGTAATAGTCCTAACTATAAATAAAATTTAGAAAACTTTCACATATGTCTGGAGGTTAATCTTAAAGTGTTGGAACTGTCAGAAAATTCAATAGCTTCCGAATCGCAGTTTTTGAGCTCTTCTGTTTAAAGTTTAGAAACATGTATTTACCAAAAAAAAAAAAAAAAAAAGTTTAGAAACATGTAAACTTGGTCGACACGTTGCTGTCTCGAGTCCCGTGTACGATAGAGAGACGTCTACGTTTTGTCTTGTATCCATCAACGGCATCAAGATGTCCACGTCGTTATTACGTGTCGATCAAAAAAGAGGTCAGAACTTTATGAATCCTCCACCGTCCGATCTCTACTTCGTGCTTGAGACCTCACGTTGTTAGAACAGAGTTACAAAGTACAGAACAAAATAAAATTGGTCGGATGTATCAAATAATATCATCATCAGTATGTTCTTTGAATTTGAGAATGGGCCAGGCTTATGTTACAAGTTGCAAATAAAATAGATATGGGCCGATACGCTCACACATAACAAGCCCGTTATAGAAAAGCGATTTAATTGAAGCTTTTGGTGTCTTTGTTGTTGTGCATTCCTCAACATGTTAGACTGTAGATTCTGCTGATTGGTCTGCATATTTCCATGGCCTCGTTGTTGTTGTTGCTGCTGCTGTTGTGGTTGTTGCGACTGCGAATGTTGCGTTTGCATCAATCCCTTGTTGTTAGACACTGCAAGAAACACCAAGGGAACAGAAATAGTTAGCCAATCGGTTTTGAAAACATGTTTTGGAGAGCTTAGAAGACTCCTAAGCTTATAATTTGAATGCTTGAGCTACAAAACCAAGACAAAGAAAGTAAGAATGGTGGAGTTTGAGCATAATTTGTGGAAGTATAACAATGCCAAAAGCTTATTAGTTGTATTTAACCTAAATTTTCTATCTAAATTAGTTTATACTTGAATAAACCTATCAAAATCAACTGAGTGTGTGAAAATGTCAAGGAAATCTAACTCAAGAACAGAACTTTGCCTGGTTGTTGTTGTAAGAAGAAGATCCAGGTGGTGGGGCTTCAAAGAATCCATTCATATGGTACTCTCTCTGGTTCATTGGAAAATTATAAACCAGAGGAAGAGGAAGGGGAGGAGGCAACGTTTGGTGATAACTCAGATCATTCTACATATTGGGATTGTATGTGACAATGTTAAGTGAACTGCTGCTGCGTGTTTGTTTGCGGTTTCATATCCCCGTTGGTAGTGGTTAATTCATCAAGTAAGCTTGTTTCTTGACCTGATATCGTAATCTCTGAGGACTTCCCTGTTCCAAAGTAGCGTGGATAGCTTCAGAATGATGAAATTTCGGATCACTCAATGTTCCAATTGATCAAAACGCCAAAACTTCGAAAGCTCAGGACGAACAGAACTCAGATGAAAAGGAGTACAAAAGAAGTATTGGATGTCTCAGATATTTGCTTCATACTCGACCTGATTTGTCTTTCTCGGTTGGAGTTTTGAGTAGATACATGCAGAAACCAAAGCTCTCCCACTCTGCGGCTGTTAAATAGATTTTTGTTAGAATTGATGATTTATGAAGAGAAAGAGTATGAACACTCAAGAACACTCAAGAACACTCAAGAACAAATAAGAATAAGAAGGAGAGAAACTTATTTCCTTATCCAAAATGTGTTACAAACAAGGTTAATTTATAGACATTGAAATGTATAAGCAACAAGAGAGAAAAAAAATAAACAAAGGTAAGTGGAGTTGAGTGGCAAGGTGAGTGGAGTTGAGTGGAAACTTAGTGCTTGATAGTGCTTGCCTAACTTCTCCACTTGCATTTGAGTGCTTGATAGTGCTTGCCTAACTTCTCATATTTTCTTCATGTCAACACTCCCCCTCAAGCTTGACAGTAGTGAGTGTCAAGCTTGGAAAGCCATGAAGTATTCCCTCGTTAAAACCTTTACTTGGAAAAACCACTTGGGATAAAAACCAAACAAAGGAAAAAGAGTAGAACACTCCACGGTGAGGGGATCATTGACATGGAAGATTTATGAGTCCTAGTCTCGGAAGAATGGACTCACAAACTTTGCTGCTGGCCGCTTTGGTGAAGATGTCAGCCAGCTGATCCTCACTTCTTGTGTAGCATGGGAGGATTATTTGTTGCTCTACTGCCTGTCTCACCTTGTGGCAGTCCACTTCTATATGTTTTGTCCTCTCATGGAAGACTGAGTTGGAAGCAATGTGTATTGCGGCTTGGTTGTCACAATGCATGGTTATGGGAGTGGTGATCTCAATCCCCAAGTCGCCTAGAAGCCCCTTTATCCAGATAAGCTCACTGGTTAGCTTCCTCATTGATCTGTATTCTGCTTCAGCACTCGAGCAAGACACTACCTTCTGCTTCTTGCTTTTCCATGTAACCAAGTTACCTCCAATGAAAGTACAATAGCCGGTAGTTGATCTTCTGTCAACTCTGTCTCCAGCCCAATCTGCATCACAATATCCTATAACCTCCATGTTTTTGTTGCAAGCCATCCATACACCTTGACCCGGAGCTTCTCTTAAGTATCTTAGGATCCTCTCCACCATCTTCCAGTGATGAACCTTGGGATTTTGCATGTGCTGGCTTACTTAATTAACTGCAAAGCACACATCTGGCCGGGTGATAGTTAGATATATCAGCTTTCCAACCATCCTTCTATACTGCTTAACATCATCAAATGGAGTATCTTCATACTCCCCCTCTCGCAGTACCTTGTAGCCTTCTTCAAGTGGTGTCTTGGCTTGTCTTCCTCCAAGATTTCCTGCCTCTTTTAGAATATCCAGAGTATACTTTCTTTGAGACATGAACAATCCCTCTTTTGATCTGCACATCTCAATGCCGAGGAAATACTTTAGTTCTCCTAGATCTTTGATGTCAAATGCAGCCTTGAGGAATGTCTTCGTTGAACTGATCCCCTCCTTGTCACTACCAGTGATGATGATGTCATCCACATAGACTAGAATTACCACAATCCCTTGCTTGCTGGTGAAAGTGAAGAGTGTGTGATCCGCTTGAGACTTCACAAATCCTCTTCCATTCAATGTAGTGCTTAGTTTGTGGTACCAAGCTCTTGGTGATTGCTTCAAGCCATAGATCGCCTTTCTGAGTCTGAGGACATTTCCTGGCTTTACCATCTCTTCCATTCCCGGAGGTGGTCTCATGTACACTTCATCTTCTAGTTCACCTTGTAGAAAAGCATTCTTTACATCCATTTGCCAAAGATCCCACTCTAGGTTCACTGCCAATGAGATGAGTATCCGGATTGTATGAAGCTTCGCCACTGGTGCAAACGTGTCTAGATAATCTTCTCCATACACTTGTGTGTATCCTCTTGCTACCAGTCTGGTTTTCTTCCTTTCTGGCTTTCCATTTGCAAGATACTTGATGGTATGCAAGAGTCTGCTGGTCACGGCTTTCTTTCCTCTTGGAAGCTCAGTCTCATACCAGGTGTTGTTCTTGATCATGGCATTGATCTCTTCTTCAACAGACTCTCTCCATTCTTTGTCTTGCATTGCCTCTTCATAGGTGTTTGGGATGTACTCTTGATCCAATTCTCCAATGAAGACTTGATGTTCTTCTGGATATTGAGCAAGCGAGCATACTGCACTCACTGGATGTGCCACAGCTTTAGCATTAAAGTAGACTTTCGGTTGCCTGATTCTTGTGCTCCTTCGCAAAGGCTGTATCTGATCAGGTGCTGCCTCATTTGTTTCTTCTGGAACTTGATCTTGAGTCTCAGGAACTGATTCTGATTTGGTCTCATCCTGATCATGAGCTTTTTGTTGATTCCCCCTTTCAGGGTCAGGATGGGCAATTTTTTCATTTTCATTAATCACATCTTCTTCAACTACAGCTTCTGGAACAGGTGCAGTAGCTTCAGGGATATTCCTTCTTGTTTCTTGAGTTGCTGGAGACATGCCAATGCCGAAGTTCTCCAAAATGATTCTGAGGTTTGTGGCTCTTTCTGATTGCGGTAAGTCCCTCAGATCATCCCAATTCTTCACCTCATAATATCCCTTTGTTTCCACAAACTTCACATCCCTTGATATTAAAACTTTTCTGGCTACTGGATCATAGCACTTATACCCCTTTTGTGTTGGAGAGTAGCCAATGAACATCGCTTTTGTGCTCCTGGCATCCAATTTGTTTCTCTGCTCCCCTGGTATCAGCACAAAGCAGAGACATCCAAACACCCGTAAGTGGTCCAAAGCCGGCTTAGTCTGGTTAAGGACTTCAAACGGTGATAGATCTTTGAGGACTTGAGTTGGAGTCCTATTGATCAGATAAGTAGCAGTCACCACCGCATCACTCCAGAATCTCTTTGGAACATTGGTGTGGAACATCATTGATCTGGCTACCTCCATCAGGTGTCTGTTCTTCCTTTCAGCAACTCCGTTTTGTTGAGGAGTATATGGACAGCTTGTTTGATGAATAATTCCATGTTGAGCCAGGTACTGTTTGAATGCATGACTTGTGTATTCTCCACCATTGTCTGATCTGAGGATCTTCAGCTTGGCATTGAAGTGGTTGGAGACATGAGCTTGGAAATTCTTGAAGGCGTCTAACACCCTATCCTTGGACTGAATCAGTGTCAACCAAGTGTATTTGGATTTTCATCAATGAAGGTGACAAAGTATTTGTGATTCTCCCTTGACACACATGGAGCCGTCCATACATCAGAGTGAACCAAGTCAAAGCAACTCTCATAGGTGGTGCCAGACCGTGGAAAGATTGTCCTACAATGCTTCCCCAATATGCAGGCTTCACACTCTTCATTCTTAGACACCACTCCAGGGAATATCAGGTTTAGAGCTCTTGTATGGGGATGTCCCAATCTGGCATGCCATATTGTGTTCTCAGCGCCATTAACAGTGCTAGCCAGGCAGTGAGGCATAGATGATTCTGGCACCATATTCCTCTCAAGATGATACATCTGCTGATGGTTGTGCCCTTTTCCAATGACCTTTCCTGTCTTCAGGTCTTGAAACTCAACTTCATCTGGTCTGAACACAACTTGGCAGCCCAAATCAATCGTAGCCCTTCTTACTGATAACAAGTTAGATGAAAATCCAGGCATATACAAGGCAGTAGATTCCTTATCAAACACTTTAAGGTTCCCTATCCCTTCTATCTTCACCTTATCACCATTTGCTATGACTACATTCCCTACGGCAGGCTGGATATTACTAATCAAGTTCCTATCACAAATCATGTGATGGCTTGCTCCTGAATCTATTATGATAGGTTTAGAGTCAAGAGAATGTGTACCAGCCTTCTTGGAAGCAATGAGAGCCAAGACAGTGCTCCAGATAAAGGAATTGGCGTCTTTTCTGGTCACAAAATCATCAGATGAGGTCGTACCAACTTGATTTCTCCACATGTCTTCAGTTGAATCACCCATGTGAGCAGAATACATGGTTCTCCCTTGAATTGCTTGCTGCTCCTTGGGTTTACATTTATCCGGCTGGCCTTTGAGAGGATCACCATCATCTAGGCATGAAATCTTTCTTCCAGTAAAGAAATTCTTTATCAGTGTGTTGAATGATGAGTCTAGGTGTAGGAGAAAGCTGAGGAACCGGTCGTTCTCATAGATGGTTTGGAGACTCTCCCATAAACACCCATAAGCGGTTTGAAGACTCTCCCATAGTCTCTTGGCGGTTTTGATGTGAGAATTGATCTTCAGGATTGGTTTTGACAAGGAGTTACAGATGAGAGCCAGAGCTTGTTGGTCTTCTTGAACCCATTGGTTGTGGTTGTTCACGTATCTATCTTCTTCAGCCATCCTCTTTGAAGTTCCAGCCTTCATGATATGGCTGTCCCAAAGTCCATGACATCCCAAGGTGATTCTGGCCACTCTTGACCATGAGAGATAATTAGGACCCTCAAGGGTCACGGAAATTATGTTTTCCTTCTCCATTTTTATGATTTGCGGAATGAGAATAACATAAAAGCTTTGCTGAATAAAAGAGAAGGATAGAGAAGGTTTGCGGAATGAAGTAGGAGCTTAAAGCTATGATACCATGTTAGAATTGATGATTTATGAAGAGAAAGAGTATGAACACTCAAGAAACACTCAAGAACAAATAAGAATAAGAAGGAGAGAAACTTATTTCCTTATCCAAAATGTGTTACAAACAAGGTTAATTTATAGACATTGAAATGTATAAGCAACAAGAGAGAAAAAAAATAACAAAGGTAAGTGGAGTTGAGTGGCAAGGTGAGTGGAGTTGAGTGGAAACTTAGTGCTTGATAGTGCTTGCCTAACTTCTCCACTTGCATTTGAGTGCTTGATAGTGCTTGCCTAACTTCTCATATTTTCTTCATGTCAACAATTTTAAGGTACCTGCAAGGAACATTAAACTATGGACTAGTTTACAAACGAGGAGAGAACTTGAAGATCAAAGGTTTCAGCGATGCAAGCCATAATGTTGATGAAGATGATGGACGTAGCACAACTGGTTACGTGTTCTACTCTTGGAGTCTCCTATAAGTTGGTGTTCTGAGAAGCAAGAAACAGTTGCATTCTCTTCTTGTGAGCCATAGTTTATGGCTGCAACAGAGGCAGCAAAACAAGCTATTTGGCTTCAAGAACTATTTGGCGAGATTGAAGGAAAGGAATACGAAAAGTGGTGATTCTAATTGACAATAAGAGTGCAATTGCGTTGACAAAGAATCCAGTGTTTCATGGATGCAGCAAGCATATACATAGGCGTTATCATTTTATTCGAGAGTGTGTGGACAACAATCTGATTGAAGTTCAACATGTACCAGGAGATGCACAACGAGCGGACATACTAACAAAGGGACTTGCAAAGACAAGATACAAGGAAATGAGGATGTTGATCGGAGTTGAAGACTTGGGAATTTCAAGCTTAAGAGAAAGAATGTTGGAAGTAAGCTTGAAATAGCTTGCGGAGCAAGCAATCCTAATCTTATCTTTGTTTTGTTTATCTATAAGATTAGAAATTATCTATAAGATTAGGAATTATCTATAAGATTAGGAATTATCTATAAGTCTATTTTGGAATAGGAAATATATTCCTATATAAATAGTTGCAGGTTTGTTGCAACTAAAAGAGATAAGTTTTGTGATTGTTGAGTTCTTGAGTTTTGAGGAATTTTCTCAAGGAGATTAATAAGATAAAAGCAAGTTCTTATTAACGTGTTTTGCAATCAATCATTGAAACTATAGTAAACACATAGATTAGGTTAAGATATAATTCAGAATCTTAATAAAAATGTGAAGAGTATTCACTAAACTCTGTGGGATTGAGTTGTTCTCCTGGGTGACAATGTTGGTGGGGTTGCTATTTACAATTCATGACATAGACTGAAGCTGTTGTTCTAAAAGAATCTGAATCCGATCTTGCAACTGAAAGTTTATAATTTATAAGAGTCAAGATTGTTTGAGTGAGAGATCAAAAGAATAATCATTCAAGCAAATTACCGAGCAGAATGATCAATCTTTATAATGCATCTTAGAGCATCTCTAAAAAGGAACTCTATTTTGAAGTTTCTCAAACTCTATATTTGAAGTTTCAAAGTGTTCTTCTCCAAAAGCAAAACTTCAAAACTAACTTCAAAATTATTTGTATTTTACACTATGGTCCTTATATTTATTTTAGTTAATGAAAATTCATAAAACTTTTATAAATAGCTAACACATATATAAAAAATTACAACAATATTAATTAATAAAACTTTAAATTAAAATATAAAACTAGAAATAGAAATACATAATTAAATATTAAACTACAAATAAAATACCACATTATTCCATAAGATTATTTCCGTAATGCTCACATATTTCAGTATGTTTTATAATATTCTTGTTGTCTAATTCTACTTTTAAAATAATATAAAACTTATTTTATTTTTTAAAAAAATTTATGGGTAAAGTTTAATTTATAGATTTGAATTTGAATATTTGTGAGATAAATTTTTTAAAGATTAAAATGATAAATAAGAAAATACTTAAGAATAATAAATAAACTATGTAAATGTAATGACCAAATTGCAAATAAAAAGATGAAACTTTAAATTTGAAGTTTTGGATAGTGAAACTTCAAATATAAAGTTTCACTACCCAAAACTTCAAATTTGAAGTTTTGAAATTTCTTTTTGGAAAGCCAAAAACTCTATATTTGAAGTTATAGAGTATCTTTTGGAGATGCTCTTATAGAGTTTAACATTTTGTAGTTTCTCTTATTTCCTTCTCTCTCCGAAAAATACAAAATGTTAAGTACTCAATCTGTTTTATAATGCATCTTATAGAGTTTTAGCATACATTAATAAACATATTAAATTTTAACTATAAATGCATATATTTTGAATTATCTATTTTTCATTATTCTAAACCAATAATAATTCAAAATACAATCAATTTTTTTTTTTAAATTTACAAATATTCATTACTAGTTGACACATGATTTTTTTTTAAAAATATAAAATATATGTTTTGGTAACAATTTTTTAAAAAAAACATGTATCATTTTAAAACGGAGATAGTATATTTTTATTTGGATTTTTATATAAATCATGATTTTAGTAGAATTTATATATTTTTTAAAACTCAACCATAATGAATAAATGGATTTTTTAAAAACTGCAAATTAATTCATAAATATAGAACAAAGCCAAGACTAAAATTTTCCATAAAATTTTATTACAGCATAAATTATACCAACGAAACCGATCTCCATGAACAAAAGACCGATTCGATTCAATAAGAAATTAGAAAGAAGGGAATTCAATCTCGGCTCCACATTTTCCATGAGGGAAAACCGGGCATTCAATTAAACCGGAAGCAGACCGGTCAACACATAGATAAACTTGGTACAATTGGCTATTCCCAGACCCATCTTTGTTACACTCAATCCAAGGAGTGAAGCCCGTTGACTCTTTGATCGACTCTTTAATACTCTCTAAACTGTACAAATTTCCATCCGGATTAATCCCTACATCGTAATAAACCAATAAATTAGATTATTACATCCAAACCGGGATGAACCGATTCAAGAAATAAAGAAGGACGTAGATTAAACCGTACCAGCTTTAGTTAGAGCCGCAAGAAGATCGGTTTCTTGTTTAAGTTTAAGAGATGTTTGGAAATACTTATGTTGGTCGAGAACTGATTGGGAGCAAGTGCCATGCTTCTCCCATTCATGCTCCCAAAACGCCTCTCCTGAACGCTCGGGCAAGCCAGTGTAGGCCAGCTCTGCTTCATTGAGCTGATCAGATCAGATATCTGTACCAAACAAAACCAAAAATAACCGGTTATGTTTCAAGAGAATTGTCATTTTTTAAACCGGTTTTTATCTAATTTTTAGCAGACAAGTGCATCCTATTACCGTTGATGAAACGAATGGTTTAGTGTCGTCACAGTTAGATGGATAAGTTCCATCATTGCGGTTAGGCCAAAGACCATGAATACCAAAATCAGCAGCTGGTTTGCCTGAAGTTGGATAACAACAACTCTTCTGGGTGTCACAGTATGATCCTGGCCACTATATATACATAAAACAGTATATATTAGAATAAAAGTGTGTTATATAAATGATTATAACCATTATTAGAGGATGTTGATAAATAAGTAACAGTTTAGTTACTTGTTGGACGAAGTAGAAGAAATCAAAATCTTCAGAGGAAGAAGCAGCGAAGATCGAAGGCAGGACAAGGAGAACACTGATCAAACACAATGATGCGTGAAGAAGCTTCATCGTCAAATGCAATAACAAACTTTTTTTTTGTAGAAGGTTGTAGTTTTGGTGAACTGAAGTTATATGATTTGAGATGTGATTGTGGATATTTATATATTAGGGAAACAAGACCAGAGAGATGTGAACAGACATTTCTCTTTCACATTTTGCGTAATAGTTTAATGAGAGATACATTAAACGAATCTGGGAGTTTAATGGTATATACCTTTTATAACTTATAGAAGTGTATCTGTATATTTACAAGATTTTTTATTTGTTTTAAACACTGAACAGGGACATGAGATTAATGTTCAAAAGGAAATAAGATTGCGTGTGGACATGATGTGTGGTTTTCAAATTTGAAGTCGTAACGTTCCCACTTATTGGTTAGATAGAAGGTTCGGTTTGTATCCTCGTAACTGATCAATTATTTTTTTGAAACCCAATTATTTACATTTTATATCTTATCTAATCTTAATAATTTAATAATTTTTGACATAATTTTATGCTTTTGCATAAAAATATAAGAGGATTTACATGCATTATTATGTGGTAGCAAGTTTTATGGGTTGAAACACGTTTCGATGATTGTATTCTTATGGTTTTAAATATTGTGAACGCATTATTATGTGGTAGCATGTTATTTTGTTTTATATAAACATCCAATATATCAAATAAATTGTCATTTTCGCCATAGGAACAAAGAAACTCTATATTATTATTCAGTGTGTTAAACTTTGGTATATCCATCCCTTATAAAAGGCATTAAAGGACTTTCATGTCAAAGTTTATGCAGTAGTACTAATTACAATGACCAAATTGTTATTTACTTACTCACTTAAAGTTATAATTGATTTAGCTTATTCTCCAAAATAAAACAAACTCAGTTTCAAAAGTATATTATTGGTCCCGAGTCGTTACCGACATTATTTTAAAAGTAGACCGAATAAACTGTATGATTCCTTGTAGTTATTGATCTGATGTGATGTGTTAAGTTGATGACTTTGTAGATCACTAAGTCAACGAATTGTTTTATTTCATTACTTTCTATAAACAAATGAAAGGAAAATAATCTAAAGTTGTACTATATAAAGAAGATGATTTAGAGCATCTCCATCGGCGTCTCCCTAAGAGAGGTTTTAAAAAAAAAAAAAAAAATAAATGAAAAAGAAAAAAATGAGAGAACCGGTGTTTAGACCATCTCCATCCATAAGAACCCCTATGGGGTTCTTAAATTCTTTTTTTTTTTACCTTTTCTGATTTTTTTTTAAAAAAAATTAAAAAATAAAATAAACCAATCATGGACCGTCACGTGGCAGTGGGGTCCACGAAACAGTGCAAGAGGCGGTTCTAAACTAGGGGTTTTTAGAGATGGGTTCTTAAAAAAGATGGTGGGATCCACCACCTTTTGGGTTAAGAACCCTTAAGAACCCCTTGATGGACATGCTCTAAATGTGGCTTTTTTAGAACTGGTAAGAGCCCTTACGTGTTACTCTCTGAGTGGACCGCACATTAAATGTCTCTCTCTCTCTTTCGTCCGTGTTCTTTGCCAAAATATTTTCGAAGTCTTCTCCTCCTATGTCGATCTATCCTTCTCCTCTCTCGATTCTTGATTATGTCTGGATCTTCGTCGGGGTTGATTAAACAAAGGCAACATCGATATCACTCCTTCTTCTTTGTTTGGATTCAAAGATAATTTATTTTGTTTCAACGATGAGCTTCAAAAGAAGAAGGAAAGATAGAGAAAGAGACAAAGTCGAAGATGATCTTATCAAGTCTCTGTAAGTCAAGAAAGCTCACACTTTTTAGCTTATTGATGTGTTTAGGATCTTGCTTAGAAGCTAAAATTTGTTGTGTATCGAATTGATCTATCAAAGTAATGTTCTTTATAACTGTTTAGACTTGTATTGTTGTTGCATGCATCATGGATTACTGATTGTATTATAGCTTACTGATTTGTGTATGGTTTTGTGCTTAGATTCTCTCTACCACTTCTTCATTCTTCAGCTTTCCTCTCTCTCTAACCTCTTGCTTCAAGCGTTGAGATCAAAAAGGTACAAGCTTTCAATCTTCTCCACTAACTAAACAATCATCTGTTTAAATTTTATGAAATCCAATAATTTATAAGTTTTTAAAATATTTACATTCCAATAATTCAATTTAAAAAAAAAATTAAGAACCTCATAGGGGTTCTCCCATTGGACATTCCCAAAAAAAATTATACTAATAAGGGTTCTTAACTTCTTAAAGTACATAATTAATTATTAAATTAAGTTTTAGAACCCATTAAGGGTTCACACACAAAGAAGAGGTCACTATTTCTTTTTTTTGAGTCTATAGGTGATATTAGTACGGGACAGAGACAAAACTTATACGATTCAAATGAAACAAAATTTTAAGCAATGGATTAAAAGGAAGATGATAACTGATACAACCACAAGGTTGCAGAAGGCTTTGATGCAATTCGGATTCCATGAATTCTTATACAAACATAATCTTACTTGCATTTCGAAAACAAATAGGTAAAATATTTAAAATATTAGCTTATGTAATCGTATAACGCATAGCTGAAATAAAATTGAACCACTAAAAATATGATTTTACAATGAATATAATGAGTTTTATCAACTACCCGTGAAGATGATGATGAAGCTTACTGTAGAGCGTTGATGATGACTGAAACTTTAGATGTGGAGAGGATCCATTGTATCATAACGCTTTGCACGTAATTATGATGACACTGTTTAAGCATTAGAAAAAATATGATGACAATGACCACAACAATAGTTAACAAAACACTTGACTGATTAGCATGTTACGTCGGCTTAAAAATGACTGTATAAGAACTATACAGTTACTTATTTATACATACCAAAAACTACATTGTTGTTTCTGTGGATGGCGTCACCAAAAATCACCACAAGAACATTACCATCTTCAAAATGATGAAACCTCTGAACATCTCTAAGAACAACTCTCCTACCAAACACAACAGAGATTAACTTAGCTGCATTGTGGCAATCTCTACACACCCTCAGATTCTTCACAACCCGAATCGTTGTCCCTGGAGGAGTATTCAACACTCCAAACGCAATGGCAAGCTTCTCACTGTGATACCTAAGCGTAATCTCCTTCTCATGATCATCCATATCAGCATGAACCACCATCGACGTATCAGGAACATACCCTGCAAGCTTTAGCTCTTTCACCATTTCATCTAATGCTCTGTGAAGCTTTGTGGGTGTAGACTTCACACCATCCCTGAGAAAAACTCATGAACCACATTCTTTATCTCTATGGAGCTGCACCCTGGAACTTTCACAGCTTTTCGATCTTTCATCACCTTTCTTAAAGAATCTACACTTTCCCATTTCTTGTTTCTCGCGTATAGGTTTGATAAGATCACGTAATCACCACCGTGTGAGTCGTCTAGCTCAAAGATCCTCTCGCTAACCTTTTCAGCTAGCTTCAAATTGTTATGGCTGCTACAAGAAGATAAGAGAATCCTCCATAGCAATAATGGTGTTGGACTTATTGGGAGTGTATCATGAATCTATATGCATCATCTAAATGTCCAGCTCTACCAAGAAGATCCACCATAGAACCATAATGCTTAATACTCGGAACAATCCCAAACTCGTTAACCATCCGTGAGAAGTACTCACGCCCTTGTTTCACTAGACCTGTGTGGCTGCAAGCGTTTAACAGACCGAGAAACGTGATCTCATCAGGCTGAACATTCTCAGATCTCATCCTCTCAAACATCAACATAGACTTCTCTGCGTCCCCGTGGTTTGCGTAAGCTACAATCATCGCTGACCAAGCTGCGTGTATCCTTATGTCTCATCTTCTCAAACAGAGACACAGCATCATCCAAGCTACCGCATTAGCAAACATATCGATCAAACCTGTGTTTACTTTCACATACTTACAGAACCCATGTTTCTTAGCATACTCATGTATCCATTTCCCCTAAACCTAACGACCCCAAAGCGAACAAGAAGACAGAACACTCAAAAGGGTGATCTCATTCACCTTCAAGCTCTTACCTTGCATGTCACGGAACAAGGACAAAGCCTCGTTAGGTCTGTTCCTTCTCGCATACCCAGTAATCATAGCATTGTAAGAAACAACACACGGTTCAAGGACCCTATCAAACACGCGTCTAGCAGCATCCCACATCATCACACTCAGTGTACATATTGATTAAGCGTGGGACAAACATAGATATCATCAGCAAGCCCTAACTTCATAGAAAGACAATGCAACTGTCTACCTTCTTCTAACCCTTTTGCAGCTGCACAAGCCTGAGAAGAGACGGGAACGTGTAGTGATCAGGCAACATCCCACCTTCCAAGACATCAACAAGAGAGAGTGAAAGACTCAACAGGGTTCGTGTAACGAGAATACCCACGAGCTAAAGAGTTAAAACTCACGATGTCTGGTTCAGGCATTGCGTCGAACAGGTGGCGTGCGTAAGACATTGAAGACATTGTGGGAGACTCAGTGCAGAAATTTATAAGCTTTGTGATAAAGGAAGGATCTTTGTGGTTGTGAAGTGAGATTTGGAATGACGTAAGCGTGTATTTGCATCAGCTCTCTTAGGGAATTGCATTTGGAGATTTGAAGAATTGGTTTGGTGGATTCAAAGCGTCGGGTTTTAAAGGTTTAGTGATGGTTTCTCTGTGAGGGAATGATGATGTTGAGTGAAGGTGAAGATATCGCCATTAAAGCTCCGAATGTGAGCTTCTTATTGGGATAAAGGAGACGATAACGTTAAGGTTCTAATATTGCCCGTTCAAGTTTGTATTGGTTTATATAATCCTATATAGTATTATACAAAAATTAAGTGGAAAAATATAATTAATTTTCCAATCTAATATACAATTTTTTAAAAAGTATTTATAAATTTAGGTTTTTTTTCAGATTTGGTTCTTTGCTATTTTAACAAACAAAATCAATACTCAAATCCATCTCAATATATTAAGTTTGAAATTAAACATTTGATTAGTAAAATGTAGATGCAATTAAATGACACATGATTTAATTAGAATTCACTAAATGATAAAACGCTAATAGAAACACAGAACATTGAGGGTGATTGGTGACTGGATGTGAGTGCTCTATGGCACAGACTCGATATTAGCTCTATACAGCCACATAGAAACTTAAAGGCAACATGCTTGGGTTACCGATTCTACCCGAATTAACTTCACAGCCAAATCTATATTTCAAAAACTTTCATTTTATGCTTTGGAAGCAAATTCTCTAGCATGCGAGCAGAATTTAATAGTGGTGTAAATTAAATATTATTCATCTTTCCTTATGTAACAACATCATATTTCTTTTAACTCTATAATCAACACATTATTGGTATAGTATGTATATAACTAGTATTGTAATAATATATTATTTAC